>JBDJHY010222075.1:0-11188 GCA_039654485.1 Withania somnifera | reverse complement strand
TTTCAAGAATGGGAAAACTTTGTTGTATCCCGTCTTGATGTAGTATATGAACCTCTAGTCAGAATGTTCTATGTAAATTTGTGTTACTCTAAGACCATTAAACTTGAAACCCTATTTTTCAGAGAACATATTATTCTTGAGTATAAACTATTTGAAGAAATATTTCAGACTGGCTATGTTTGATATTCACTTGTGGTAAAGGAGGATTGTTTTCTGACTTTCGTATATCCCCTATGAAAGCCAAATATTTTCATTGTCTAAGTAATGCTGAAATTTTGCCTTCTCATTTGGGTCCCAAGTAATTTTCTTTTGAAAATCGTGTCCTTTCGCTTATTGTAGCCACCACTTTGCTTCCTCTCTCTAGACTCTTATCTACTCTGACTCTTCAATACACTTTGCTTTTTTTTGTCTTGCTGCAAAAAGGTGTTCTAAGCCGACATATCTTATTCTAAAATATATGATTGACTGTTCTACAAATCCTTCAACTTAACCTTATGCATGTTAATCACTCAAATTTTGGAAGCACATGATATCAGTATCACTGATATTCCATCCTTGGATATGTAACAATGTTGTAACACTCGTAGTTTTGGAAGCACAGGATATATTAGAGTCAATGATTTATGGGTTCTAAAAAAATGATAATGACAGTCCTGGAGAAAAACCTGCATCTGACCCCTCTCCATAAAATGTACCCTCTTCATTTTTAGTTCTTGTTGAATCAACTATCGATTTAACTGCCATTCTTAAAAATTTTACTATTCTATAAAGAAAACTGGCTTTCATTAAGGAGACTGTTGAGCCCCTCAGAGATATTCTTCTCTGTAATCAGTATAATATGGAGAAAGTCGGAGATTCTACTAAAGAGATAAGTAATGATGTAGATAAAATTTATCTCAAACTAAATCTTGTGATTAAAGAATCTATCAAGGTAGCCAACGGTATTACAACTAATAAAGACCAAGAAATAAATGTTGTTAAAGCATAGTTTGAAGTACTAAAGTATGAAACCATCACTACTTTATTCTATTTGTATCGAAGGCATCGTTAATATCTATTGATAAGACTAGTTGTTGCAAATTATGTTTATAGTTTATGAAAGTTGAACTTTGACTACTGTTGTAGTTACTCCTTTCTAGATGAATAACAAGTTATTGCAAACTTTTTTTATGTTACTAAATTTTTTCCCTTTTAGATAGATGAAAAGGAGGGAGAAAATGTCATATTGAATTACTTTTCACTATTTTTGTTGCTATGATCTTGTTTTCATCTTTTTCTGCTAAGTTTATCGATAGGTATGAAAATAGTGGGAGCACAACATGAGTAAGTTGATTAATTTTTATTTATAAAAAGTGAGGGAGCATTTTTCATTGCTATCAAATTATACAAGGGAAATCTACTATTGTTGTCATCCATAAAAAAGGGGTGATATTGTTAGTGCTAATGTTTCAATCAATGACAATAATAAATAAGCTTTCAAAGTTGTTTTATGAAAGGTTGTTTCTCATTAAATTGATCAAAATTCTCTACTCTATTTCGAAGCAATTTGTATTAAAATCTTCACAAAGACCTAAGAAAGTTACTAGGCTCGACGTGGAATTAATTCAAGACTCTCTTGTAAAAAGAGATGATATAAATGAGTTTGGATCTGAAACCTCTTATTATTTGAAGAGTTCACACCTAGTTAATAAAGGAGTGTGTAGATGCACTAAAAAAACTATTAAGTTAAGCATATCGACAAAAAAATTGAAAGTAATTGCTTGGTTATTTTTAATGATCAATACCATGGTTGTAACAGCTAGTTCCTATATCAACATAAGGGACCAGTCTTCAAGAGAAGAAGAGAAGCATGCACTATAAATCCTCAAACAATTTTTTTCTTTTCTTTAGTTTTAATAAGCATTGTATCAATAGAGTATACCAGTATAGCTAAAAAACAGAGGAGATAGAAATTCGAGTAAGGCATAACATCTATTTATAGAATTTACTGGATTCCTAACATAATCAATATTCATTGTGGTTGACCTGAGTTAATATACTTAGTAAGGTCCTTGTCACAGGGCTCCAAAAAGACTCATCAAGTCATATGTTTACAGAGATCCTAACAGGCTAAGTAGTTCGTATGTGCACGCTGAGCTCCTAGCAGACTCAGTAATGTGTGGCTAGATTCTTTGCTAGGCTTAGCATTAAGATATTGAGTTCTTAATCAAAATCAATCATTAGTTTAAAAGGTCTAATACTAAATTATTTAACACTTAGTTGAGGATATAGCAAAATAATGCAACCCTCTTGTAACCTAAGAGGACTAAATTAAGGCTTATTTTGAGGCCCAACTAGTATATAAAATTTTGTGTACATTTCCTTTCTACATTGTTCAATATTATTTATCAAACTACAGTAAGAGTTACTGTATCAGCTAGAGATTTGACTAAATGAAAAGAAAATTTTACAATTCACTCCCTCCTCTCTTGCACTTTCATATGGCTCTTACTACAATCTTCACAAGAAGGAGAATTGTAATGACCCTTACGGTCATGTATGATAAATATACAGTGTCTAAGCTTTATGCTAAGTTCTCGACGTGCGAGTTTTGGCTTGAGTCTGTTGCATTTCTGGGTCATGTTGTGACTAAGGATGGGGTTTCTGTTGATCCAGCGAAGATTCAGGCAGTTCGTGATTGGCCAAGACCTACTACTGTTACAGAGATTCGCAGCTTTGTTGGTCTGGCTGGTTATTATCGGCGATTTGTTGAGGGGTTCATGACTCCGAGAAATCGGGTCGTGACAAGAACTATGCCCTCCAATAACACTACCTTAAAAAACTATCTAAGTTGGTCTACTATACTGATTCTATTCTGACTTGAAGGGTCACTAAATGAGGAAGGGTCTAGTCTCCTAAAGCTCTACTACTACTACGATGTGTGCCCTCCACCAGACTTAGGCTAGTTGCGATCTAACTGGGGAGTCTTATCCTTCTTGCTGCTATAACTATTTCTCAACTTTCCCTTATCTCCCTCAATATCTCTAATAGACAATCAACCTGCATATGTCTATATCACTGTGTAACATGGATACTCTCTCTTTCTTCATAAAATAAGGTGAGAAATAGAAAATGAACATACTCATATTATTGTGCACATCTGTAACCATCTTTAGGGTATACCTAGATACTAGAGTAAATTTCATCTCATACTTAGAAACACGCATGGATTCCTAATCCAAAATTAGAAACTCACGCAATCATTCCTCCCTTTTTTTATGTAGGGAAGAATCAACCTAAGAAGTCCTCCTCGAACTCATTGCACAAAAGAGGAATTGTACCTTCCTACCTATTTTTTCCACCTATCTTCCTAGGACCTAACAACATCCTTAAAATTATAGGATGCTAAGTCCACTTTATCCATATCCATCACCCTTATAATATCATGTAGCTGATGAAACTCTTTAATGAAGTTCTTTTGATCCTCCTCAAATCTAGAATTAAGAAATTCGGGAGGATTCATTTTGAGAAACTCCTTCGCTCTAACATTAACATCAAGGGTAGTTGTTTGGAATACTAGGGATGCCATATGCTACTAGGCATGAGTAGTGAATGTCTGGGATAGTTGCTGAATTGCATTCCTTAATCAACCCTGGTGATATTAACCGGATGAGCCTCAAGAACTAGGGGAACTAGAACTGGAGGAGCCTAATATGGATAATCTTGATTTATGGACTGATGGGCTAGCTTTTTATGAAATGGTGTTCTTCTGGGTGGTATGATATAAAATGCATAAAGAATGAGTTAAAATATAATTCTTAGACTCCAAATAATTAAATAAGACATAAAAAATGGAAACATTCTTAAATGCTTTAGTAGCTTCTCATTTATAAGTGTGGCGTGCTAACATCCATAAAAGATATTATACCAAACACTAGATTTCAGATATCTTAGGACACTAGAACCTATTGTTCTGATATCAAGTTAAGCATGCTTTAGTACAACACTCTGGATGCGATAAGACATCCTAATTTACTATTTTCCCTAAAAGTACCCTTGGACCTAGCATTCATCTACTCATATCATACACTCAATAGAAGAAATATAACATGAAAGCAGTATGTAATGACCTCAAAGGTCGTTTTTGCATTTTCTACGTATTTTTATTATTTTCCCCTTCTCATAGTCCTATTATATCAAACTAAGTGCGGTCCATGGTTGGTTCGATTGTGGGATGTGATTTGAGGTAAAAGTTTGAGAATTTTGAGTTTTTGGAGCTTTTAAATTCAAATGAGGAACTATATGGGTCATATAGAGTTCAGGACCTCGTATCAAAAATTCATCAATTCCACCAACTCTAAAATATTGAGTTTGGTCTAGATACACTCTCATTTCCTACTTTAGACCTTTCGTGGTGAGTTTGAGTGTCTAGACAAAGCTAAAGTTAATATTTTAAGTAAATTGGTTGCCTTGGGTCAATATTTGATCTAAGAGTGCTTGGGTCAAAAATTTGATAGTTCTGTTAGATTCAAGAGGTAGATTTTAGCCTACAATGAGGTCTTTTATATTTTTCGTCGGACTCGGGGGTATTTTGGTCATATTTGTAATATTTAATTAAAAATAGGCCCTTAATGAGTATCGAGTCAAGGAGACCTTGTACGCGTGATTTTATGGTTTTGTTGAAATTGGAACACCGAAAATAATATACTTTTATATATAGTTTATTGTCATGGGGTTTCAAACGAATACCCTAAGGCCTTTCAAAGTTATTTCCTTCTAAGTGTATTTTCTATCATATGTTTCTATTAGTGCCACTATGATACCACTGCGTTCATTGAGACATTTTGTGATCACAGTGGTATGGGTTTTATTCTTTGAGATAACGATGTATCTCCCACTATCGTGACATGTTGATATTTGTCCCTCTGCATTCGTGACACCTCCTCTCATTTGCGATGAATAAGATTTCTAGGCCAGTTCACTTAATGGGCCACGATTGTCGCTGGATCGCAGTGAATACCTTTTACTAGTGACCATTTTTATATCAGTGATTTCAAGAAGTGTTCATTATTTTCATGCTAAACCACAACTCAAAACACTTATTATGACATAATGGAGCAAGGTTTTCGAGATTGATCATTTGGATAAGTTCCCTAATTATTTTTCCAGTGATCTCTCAGCACTTTAACATGATTTCACCTAGAAACTTCATGGTTTTGAAGCCTAAAATGGTGGGTTAAATGTAGAACATAAAAACAATAAAACTTGGGATATTAACTATGAAATGAAATAAGTTTTCAATGAAACTTAATATTTAACAACCCATGTGATAGGTAACATTATTTTATAATCAAAATTCGGTCTTGACTCTGTGGTCCTGGGGTCAGTTATTTACATACACCTTGATTACTTGAAATTTGGTGTTGATTAGTGAATGTATTCTTGTTTGGGTCACTATATTATGCATGGTTTGAGGCTAATCGAAAGGGGAAAGAATCTTGAGTAGTTTCATTCTTCGAAATTAAGACAAGCTAAGATTTAATAGCTTTTTATAAATTATTAATAATTGCTTGATAATTGTCTTGTGGCTTGGGATAATATGTGTGTTTTGAGAAAATTAATATTATCTATCACGTTGGTTTTGAAATGAATAAGTGGGGGAAATGAACGTACTTGATGAATTGTTGAACCATGATCTTACTTGAATTGTAGTGTAAATTGTCTGTTTGAAACATGGTGTTGGAAATGAAGACTAGAATAAGATCTGAGACCTAATTATGTACTTATTAATGAAAATGTTCATGATAAATAAATGGCAATCTTGATGTCGAAAATATTGATGCACAGGAGGGTAAATTGCAATAAAAATATATTCTTGATAGAAATTTCCCAAGAGGGCTTTATGTATTAAATTGAAATATCATCATGTCACACTTTATATAGTTGATTTGTGGTGATTACTACTTGATGAAACTTGATTATGAATATTAAAATAATTCCTTGATGAGATCATCTTACTTGTTGATACTGATTTGGTTAGCCACGGAGCAGTGATTGAGATTTTGATAAAGACACAATCAAGGCTTTAACTGGGTGTCTATAATTTGATGAAAGCATGATATTATGAACAAGTCATAGATGAGGCTCTGACCGAGTTCCTATGTTATCGAATGACAAAGTTGAGGCCCTAACCGGGTGTCTAGATATTTGAAAGGTATAGCCCAAGCCTAATCATATACCTGAATGTGATAATTGATGTTGGATACTATCGATAAGTTGTGAATATTCCATCTATTATGAGTTGTTTCTAGATGTGAGACCCCTGTTAATGACTTTTGTTATTGTTGGACTTGACTTTTGTGATATTTCATTTTCCATATATGACTTGTGGAGTTGCATAATTGCTCATATTTGTTATATCTATTTTAAACTATTGTTAGGAAGTTGAATATTTATTGTAAGTTGTAGTATTATTAGAGGAACGGTTGGGAGCTCAGGGGGGCATTTGTTTTTATTTATATTTAAACAGCCGAGATGCTGCAGAGTATCGTTGTTCTAATACTCACTCTTGAGTTTTTACACTGTTGTGTAGGTACCTAACCCCAGACTTCATGACCATCTGCTCCTTCTCAGTCTAGCAATCTATCCAAGGTATTTGATTATCTCTCCATCAGTGTCGCGGATTCTTTTTCTTAGTATTTGAGTCTTTACTTTCTAGAGACTAGTATTTTCCTTGTATAAAAATCTTATATTCAGTGGATTGTGATAGTGGAAACCATTTCTTGGGTTATGTAGTTGGATTTATACCCTTAGCTTTATTATGATTATTATTCTAACTTATTCCGCTTATGTATTGTAAGTATTTTTATCTTATAAATTATTTAGACTGTGAATTAGGCTGACCTACCAGGTTGGAAATGTAAGTGTCGTCACGTCCCGCTTTCCAGGCATAACAGTTTAGTATCAGAGCTCTAGTTTTGTTGGGCCCACTCATAAGTCAAGTTTGGTAGAGTCTTGTGTATCAGTGCGTATATTTCCATACATATCCTTGAGAGGCCGTGGAACACTAGGAAATATCTCTTTATTTTTTCACTCCTATCTTGTGTGGTTGATTTGTGTGTACTGAGTCCTTGCATGTTTTATTTGACAAATAGGTGAGGACTAGAGCTGCTATTAATAGGGATGATTTGGGTGTTCATGAGCCTGCTACTAGGGTTAGAGGCAGAGTTAGAGTCCAAGGTAGAGCCTGAGGGAGAGTTAGTAGAGTAGCCCCTACTAGGGGTAGAGCCAGGGAAGCTTCACCTAAGCTCGATCTAGACAAACTTGAGGATAGAGATTAGGATTATGTTACAGCCCCACTATTATAGGATGCCTTATTGAGGGTGCATTAGGGACTTAAGAGTTTAGTAGGGAGGTATGATGCAAGGTTCTTAGTCCAGGGCAGTGGTAGATACCCCAGAGAAAAGAGTTGTTCAATTTATGCATGAGTCGGAAGGAAATCCACATTCTTATTGCCCGATATTGATTCTCTCCACCCTTCTTAACCACTTAAGTGACTAGTTTTGAAAAGGTGGGCAAACCACTCGTGATTCAGGTTCTAGTGGGCCAGCCTCCTAGGTGGGGAAACCACCTATTACACATTGGGTGCATGAGCTTGATATTCTGGGTATTAGATATGTAGGTATGACAGTTACTGAGATATATAATGATTATAAGTAGAGATATAAGAGGTTTCACAAGATGGATCTAACTCAATATTAGAGTGGTTAGAGCGAGGACCTATTTGAGTTTATCATTACTTGTCATGAACTTCTCCATATTGTGGGGATAGCACAGTCGCATAGGGTAGACTACACAGTTCTATAGCTTCGAGGGCCAGCCCGATAATGGTGGCATTCCAATTTTTACTCTAGATCGATTGGATCTCCTCCTATAATTTAGGTGATTTTCACCTGAGAATTTAGTGATAGGTTTGTTTCCTGCAGTTTAAGGGATAGGTTGCACAAATAATTTGATGAGCTAATACAGGAGGGCATGATAGTTGATGAGTATGTATCACGTTTCTATGAGTTATCTGGACATGCTTTGCCTATCTTACCGAATGACTAGGAGAAGATAGATAGATTCATGAGGGACTAGAGCCCATATCTTTAGAATTCATCATTAATTGCTTCACAACTTCTGGGGGATAATCTGCACAGTGTGATTGAAGCAGTAAGAAGCTTTGATCAATTATAGAGAGGTAAGATAAGTGATAGAAGGGGGAAGAGGCCCTGTTCTTATGGTAAGTTTTCTGGTGCTCATTTAGAGGCAGGGATTCCCTTTAGCACAGTGGTCACTTTAATCATTGGGTACCATTCTAAGAGTCTATGATCTCGGGTTCCAGTTAGTCATCTCATAGTACATCCAGTCCAACACTGATTCGTTCTGAGTCTTACAGAGGGGTTCAGGTCCAGGTGGCTATTCAGGGTTTTAAACTTCATCATATTAGTCATTAGCTTCGGTTGCTTTGTTTACTTATGTTGAGCTTGTTCATAGGCAAAGGCTCAGTCTCCAACACATATAGATTGAGTCACAATAGGCTTCTCATGCCTCATATGCTCTAGCTAGAGCACCAACACCTACTGGTAGAGGTGCAGAAGGAGGATAGATAGGTAGAGGTGCACAGAGTGGTAGGGATGCACAACAGGTAGGCAGGGTAAGGGTTGTTCTCCAACTCATCCTAGAGGTGGGGCACACAGTTCTATACTTTTACCGTAAGACTTGAGATTGAGTCTTTTAATGATAGGATTATAAGTATTATCCTTATTTGATCTAGGCCTGCATTAGTGTTGTTTTAATCGGTATATACATATTCATATGTCTCTAAATAATTTTCTTCGAGTTTGGATATGTTATCTTTTGCATTACCAACACCTCTTCTTGTGTCTACTCCTATGGGTGAGTCCTTAGTGGTGGATTGGATGTCCCGATCCTGCCTTATAGTCTTGTTGGGGTATGGGACTTGGGTAGACATGATCTTGCTTGATTTGGTATATTTTTACATCATTTTAGGTATTAATTGTCTTTCTCCTTATCATGATATTCTAGATTTCCATGACAAAACTATTACATTATGCATGGCGGTATTCCGAGGAGTACGTATAGGTCACATCCTCATAGAGTTATATCTTTTCTTTATGATCAGAGGTTGATTCGGGGGTGTATGTCTTATTTGTCCTTGAACGAGATATTAGTGTTGATCCCCCTTCGTTAGAGTCAGTTCCTGTGGTTAAGGAGTTTGTTGATATATTTCCAAAGGACCTTCCAGTTGTCCTTCCTGGGTATATTGATTTTAGCATAGATTTGGAGTTGAAAACTATGCCCATTTTAGTTCCTCCTTACTGTATGGATCCTGATGAATTAAAAGGATTTGAAGGACCAGTTGCAGGATTTACTTAGCAAGGGCTTCATCCATCCTAGTGTATCACCTTGGGGTGCCTCAGTCTTTTTAGTAAATAAGAAGGATAGTTTTATGTGTATGTGTATTGACTATAGACGGTTGAACAAAGTGATCGTGAATAACAAGTATCCCTTACCTTGCATTGATAATTTGTTTGATTAGCTCCAGGGAGCCTCTACCTTCTCGAAGATTGACTTGAGATTCGGATACCATCAGTTAAGGACTAGACCTTTGGATATTTTAAAAAAGGCTTTTTACACCAGATATTGGCATTATGAGTTCTTGGTGATGTCTTTTGGGCTTGCTAATTCCCCAGGAACATTCATTGAGTTGATGAATGAAATGTTTCAGTCATATTTGAATTCTTTCATAATTGTGTTCATTGATAATATCTTTGTTTATTCCAAGACTAAGGCAATCATGTTCAGCACTTGAGGATAGTACTTCATAGATTGCAGGAGGATAAGTTGTATGCTAAATTCTCAAAGTATGAGTCTTTGATGAGTTCAGTGGGATTCTTAGGACACGTTATGTCCAATAATAGTATTATGGTCGATCCGAGCAAGATTGTAGCAATACATAATTGGGTGAGACCTACCTCACCGACTAAGATTCAAAGCTTTGCTGGCTTGGATGGGTACTATAGGAGGTTCGTGTAGGGGTTGTATTTTATTGCCTCTCTATTTTAGACTGGCTCAGGAAAATATGCCTTCTTAGTCATCTGATGAGTGCAAGAAGATCTTTCAAAATCTCAAGTCATTGTCGATGTCAGCTCTTATTCAAATTTTTTATAAGGAGGTAAAATGTTTCACCATATATTATGATGGCTTCTAGGGTTGGATTGGATGGAGCTTTGATGCAGGAAGGCAAGGTAGTGGCCTATGTTTCGAGGTAGTTGAAGGTACATGAGAAGAAGTACCCTACTCATGATTTAGTGTTAGTTGTTATGGTATTTGTATTGAAGTTTTAGATACATTACTTGTATGGGTAGATTATGTGCTGCTCACCGACAATAGAATCCTTTGGTACATTTTCAGTTAGAAGGATATTAACTTGAGGCATTGGTGTTGGTTGCAGTTGCTTAAGGATTATGAAATAACTATCTTGTATCACCTTAGCCAGGAAACAGGGTGGCAGATGCTCTTAGTAGAAAGTCCTAAATTATGGGTAGTTTGGCTTATTTTTAGGTTGATGAGCGACCTTTGGCAAGAGATGTTCAGATTTTATCCAATAACTTAGTTAGATTATAGATTTATAATGTCGGTGGTGTTCTTGCATGTGTAGAGGCCCATTTGTAATTGATAAAGTTGATTTGTTCCACTCAATTTGATGATGCTAGTTGAGTATCATTCATTATAAGGGCTGTGAGGGGAGGCCAAGATGGCAAAGTTGAATTCTGAGAGTATTTTTAGGATTAAGGGAAGGATTTGCACCCCTAAGTCCAGCGATTTAGTGACTTTGATCTTAGAGAAGTCCCATAGTTCTAGATATTCTATTCGTACAGGGGAGGCGAAGATGTATCACGATCTAAGTCAGTATTATTAGTGGTGTGGTATGAGGAAGGACATCGCAAACATTGTTGGTAGGTGCTTAAACTGTCAGCAGGTGAAGTTTAAGCACCAGAGGCTAGGAGGGGTATGACCGAGGATGCCTATCCCCTAGTGGGAATGGGATCGTATAGCCATGGATTTCATTATTGGGTTACCCATTACTTAGAGTTATTATGATTACATTTGGGTAGTTGTTGATTATTTGACAAATTCTACT
>JBDJHY010222033.1:0-11190 GCA_039654485.1 Withania somnifera | reverse complement strand
TAGCTGGTCATTCAACTCTCTAAGCTTAGTTAGTTCCATCCTATATGGAGGAATGGAAATAGTTTGAGTGCTGGAATAAGATATATAGACTTTAACAAGATATATAGAAAAGTCTATCTCTCTATCCATAGAGACTCTAGGTAAATCCTTAGGAAACACATTAAGAAGCTCTTAGACTATAGGGATGGACTTGATATCAAGACCCTCGGACTCAAAGTCCTGAACTTGAACCAAATGATAAAGACACCTCTTAGCAATCATCTTTCTAGCCTTCAGATAGGAATGGACCTACCCTTTATAAAAAACTCTACTACCCTTCCAATCAAAGATAGTTCTATCAAGAAGATGGAAGCAAATAACTCTAGTCCTACAGTCAACAACAACAAGAAATGAATAATACTAATCCATGCATAGAATAATGTCAAAGTCTACCATATCTAACACACGGAATAATGTCAAAGTCTACTATATCTAACTCATGCAAATCAACAAGAACAATCATCACTAGAAAAGAAATAGGACAACTAAGTTAGACTCTATCAGCTATAACCACATCACCAACGGGTGTAGAAATAGAGAATGACTTAGATATAATATCAGGATCTACATCAAACTGTCTAGAAATATACAGGGATGCCAAATAGAAAATATATCCATAGTAGAACAATGAATAAAAATCCACCTATAAACTCTCAACATACATGTCACCACATCAGCTGACTGCTCCTGATTCTAATGAGAACCAAGAATAAAAATATTTTTTTCAATGGCCTCCACCATTAAAAGTAGTAGCACCCTATTGAGGGTGGCTTGCTATTGGAGCTGCTACTAGAGTAGTAGTCTGTGGTCTGGCACCACCCCAATCTCTCTGCTTATGCCCTGACAATGTACAAAAATAATAGTTTTTCAAAGGATAACCCTAAATAGTGTAACCAATCTGTCCAACCGAAAACATCCATTGGATCCAATCTTACACTGTCCCAAAATGCGGCTTACAGAAGTTAGTACATATATAAGCACCACTCTTCTAAGTTGACTTATTCTGTTGATTCTTAAAATGTCTAAATGATGAAAGAATGATCCCCTAGAACCCTGTTGCTACTGCTTCTGCTTGAACCCATCAGTTTTATGTTAACTAGTCTTAGCCCTATTACTCTGCTGACTCTCTTTATACTTATCATATCCTTCTCTATCTTCTCCAGATACACCATTAGTTTACCAATGTCTATATCAGTACTGAACATAGCTGCTCTCCCCACCTAAATCAAGTAAGGATGAAGACCAGAACAAACATATCCATCCTGGTAAGCATATCAGGAACCATCTTTAGAGCATACCTATATAACTTAGTGAACTTCATGTTGTACTCAGTCACAGACATGGATCCCTACTCCTAATTGAAAAACTCATAAACCCTCTCTTGCCTCTTCTCTATAGGAAAGAGTCGGCCTATAAATGCAACCTTAAACTCCTCCCAGGATGGTAGAACAAATCCAAATCCCCAGTTCTTCCTGCATAGATCACACTAATACCTGCAAACATCCATCAACTAATAAGTTGCCAAGTCAGCCCTATCAACATCAAGAACTATCATTATATTACAAATTCAATAAACCTCCTCAATAAACTTCTCCACATGATCCGATTCCTCGAACCATTAAACTTTGTAGCACTCAACCTTAAGATCTATCTCACCCTCACAATTCCAACATCAAGAGAAATTAGCTGAACCATGGGAACTTAAACTAGATGTTGATCCTATGCCATTACTGTCTGAGATATCATATGCATCATGTTACATAACGCTACGGTGGCAATGTCTACTGGTGGCTACTGTAGCCCTGGATTGGTTGATCCTTTATTTTTTTTGTTCTTGTTCAAGGCGTGAGGGTTGATAATCATGGAGGCATGACCTAAACATGTAAAGAAAAGTTAGAAAAAGAAAATATCTTGGATTTAAACTCCAAAGAACAAAGTAGACACCAATAAAGGGAATTTTCCTAAATATTTAGTATCTTTCCATCATAGATGTGTTGAATTCACACCTATAACTAAGATTCTACCTAACATTGGCATTCAAACATCTCTTAGGAATCTATGAACCTAGGGATCTTGTAACAAGCTAGCAAAACCTCAAATCTCACCCCCTAGGTATGATTGGCACTAAGTTTCCCTAGTAGCCTCTAAAGAACCACTTCGATCATGTATAACTCTACTCACATCACTCAGCGAAAGAAATAATAATAATAACAAATGTATAATGGGATCCTTACTATAGTCAATCAATAGTCTTGATAAAATAATAGATAACTCAAGTCTCAAGTACCATACATCTCAATCTGAAAGCCTCGACTAGCTAAATAATGGACTTTTAGAGCAAGAGTTTAGTAGTTAGTCTATAACAAATAAAATAATAAATAATAAACCTATATTCCAAGATTTAGATAAAAAAAATACCTCTATATCTTACCCTCTAACCAAATGAGGACTCACCAATCTTCTAGTCTTTGAACAATGCAAGTAGTGTTAACCATGAACATCCGGATGGTTGGCAATACTGCATTGGGGTTAACACATGCATCAAGAGTATAATCAACACACAAAGCATGTATTGAGTACGTGATTAAGTATAAAATAGGTTGTACAATGTAATGATAAGTACTATGCAATGCATGACAGTAAATATGAACTTCATCTCTAACTCAAATAAGAAATTAGTAGTTTACAATGAAAATAGTTAAAAATCTTATATATCATGTTAATTCAACTAAAACACCTTAACTCATTAGTTTTTAACAGAAGATAAAGACTTATTTAAAAAAAAGCTTTCACTTTCCTCCTTTCAAAGTTTTCACTTTTAGTTTTTTTATTTGGGAGTTTCTATAACTGAAATACTTCAAGGCATAAAACGATGAAGTACACATATTACCCTGTGTGTAGGTTCTCCTAACCTTGACAAAGGTAAATGAAAATCTCTCTAGTGGATCCAACATCGGCATGCTTATAGGACCAAAATAATAATAATAATAATCCCTACGTTAAGCAGTGCAGGTCGGCTATAAGGGCCTCTTCCACCCTCGGTACTAATACTCCTCCCATAGAAATATAATTACTATCATTAACTTTTTATTTCAAGCTTCTCGACTAATAAACATTCTCTAATGAACCACTAATCTTTTACTGTTCTGGCTACACTTTCAGTTTAGCTACAATAGGCAAATATAGTAAAATTGGACTCCTCATTAGCTTCTCACCTCATCGCTCATCATTTAAGAAATAAAATCATTGTATTTATAAATTAAGGTAATTAACTAAAATAGTAAATTTATACATGCTTCAAGTTCATATTTCAAATCATGTAATAAGTTAAGTAATTATGACATTTCAATGCTTAATTAAGTTTTAATAATAAAACCTTAAAAATAATCATCAGTTCTTACCTCAAAGCTTATTTTGTTCTTTTTCTTCAATTATTAAAATATTCTAACTCATGAGCAATTATATATAATTAAATAATCAATGGTAAAACTTCACAATTCTAACTAAAAATTATCAATTTAATAATTACTTCATGGAATCATAGTTTATAGAATTAAACAAGAATCCTAACATGCTTCTACATCTTCAAACCTTATTTATAAAAGTGTTTTTGGCACAAAGGATTAATTGAATCCTTGTTGAAAGCCCATGTACCTTACTAGAAGCAATTTTTTGGTGAAAAAAATTAACTATCAAGTTGCTACAGTGGAGTCTCTTTGAAAAAACATATTTTTTGCCTCTATGGAGAAGTTTGAAGAAAAACCCTAGATTGATTTGATTTAGTTAAAAGATTAATGAGTTAATTATTTAGGTACTTATATTTTAATTTTTAGAAGACAAAACATCATAGTTTTAGCATGAAAAGTCAAACAAAATTTTGAAAATACTCCTTATTAAATAAACTAGGAAATCTGTTGACACCTCGTGGAGTGGCACTATATGACTCATGGAATGCCTCTATTTAAGTATTAAAGTGAGATTTTCTCACTTGAATGGAAGCCATCATACCATGAATCAAGACCATAATTCATGGTCTTCAACTTCACGGCTCGTGGTGTGTCTCATACAAGAGGGATAGAAGGTGTTTCTTTTTAATCTTCAACAATACGAAGGAGAAGTATGGGTCATGGACCCTTAGAAACATATTGGGAAGATAAAACAATGACTCTTAGTATAAGTCATACTATGAGCAATCATGAGTCGTACTTCAGGAAGCCTTATGTCATACTATGTCCTTGGGAATATATCTGGTAAAACGACCATATCCTTTTACTTTAAACTCTAAATGAGACACGGTTTGTTGTGTTGGAAAATAAACTCAAAAACCCGTCTTTATATAGGTTGTGAGTCACCTAATACATTATATATCAAATATATGATTGTTTAAAAATGACTCAATCATTAAGTAACATTAAGTTATGCTTATTGAAAGAGCCTTGAACTCAACTTTGTATTATAAGTTATATATGAACTCTAATAACTTCAAGCAATAATAGAAAACTTAGTTTAGGATATTATCACCAAGTAATATGATTCAAAGTGTTACAGTGGGTCTGTGTCTAGTTAAGATTGTGAGACACTAGTAGCGTTGGTAGTTGCTCTTAGTGTTTGGTGTGCCATTACCTTATCTTGTCATTGGTTGAGCATAGATCTATTTACTTGTATATACTGGTATACTCATGCTACGATTTTGATGTGATATAATATTTGTTGGTGTCATTCGTGTTACTTGTTGGGTGGTTCCTTAGAGGTGGATTGAGTGAACCCATCCTGTGATATAATCCCATTGATTGAGTAGTATTAATTCTGTCGAGCAAGGTAGACGTGAAATGGTAGTGGGATATGAAATTACTTCCTAGGGTTTAATTAAAGGTGAATTTTATAGATATATGTTGGCATGGACGGTTGTGTAAGATCTTTGCTCGGGTTGGACTCCCTATATCACGCATTGGCTAGTGACTAGATTAGTTTCAGGGGTTCTTTGTTCTTAGAGGATTTAGTAAGTTTCTTTTACTATCTTTTAGTTGTAGGGATAAGGATAACCCTGATGTGATGCTCTGTATTTCATTAGATATTAAGGTTGGTGGTCATGTTTTAAAGTTTTATTTAGATTACAATTTTAGACTATGCAGATTTTCCTTTTTGATTGCCTCTACTTGTAGGTGTTTATTTTCCATGGATCATATCTGGTATTGTAGGATCCTTGTGGAATTTTTGTTGCGGTTGTTCAAAAGTAATGATGTTTAACTATGGAATGCAATATGAAGGTAGTGACCGGTATTCTTGGAGAAATGGATATTTAGATTTGTGTTGTACTGTGGTAGTGCCATCTTGAGAAGTTCACTTGAGAAACGGAAACAAGTTTTTTAAGTTATGCTTCAAGCTCTGGTTGATCCAGTACTTCATGCTTTTATTATGTCTAGGAAGAATATGGTTTTTAGTGGTAGATCTTTTAATCTCTCAAGGATATTTTCATATTATTAGAATAATTTACTATTTTCCCTTTCTCATAGTAGTGTTATACTAGCCTAAGTTTGATTCCATGGTTGGTCGGGAACGGATTTGATTTTGAGTATAATTTTGGAAATTTTGATTTTCAAAAGCTTTGAAGTGTGAAATATGGAACTCTAGGGTCATTTGGAGTTCAAGACCTCAAAACTAAAATACATTAGTTCCATCACCTCCGAAATTCCATTTTGTTCTATTTGCACCTTTGTTTTCTATTTTAGACCATTCGTGGAGACTTTGGAATATTTTACGGGGTAAATTTGAGTTTTACAAAAAATGGTTGACTTTGGTTAACATTTCGACTTGTGCTCAGATTAGAAATCTGATGGTTCTGGGTATTTGGCCTGGAATGAGGTCATATAGAACTCCTAGCTCAAGGATAAGTTCAAGGTTTTTCTACCTTCATAGTTTTCATATCCTCTCATGCATGGGTCAACTTCAAACGATCATATTCCTAATATATAAGGATTTATGTTACTGATAAACTATTTATGGAAAGGTATTTGAGTTTAGTTTCCAACGCAACAAACTGTGTGTTATTTTAAGGTTGGAGTAGAAAGTTATGTCATTTTACTAAGGTATGAACAATAGTAAAATTTTCCGTGCCTGGGGGTATAAATATGATATTTTCCCAAATTTGCTCATATTTTCTCTAATTTTTGTCGATTTTCTCCCATTTTGGGAAAGATCAAAAGTTTGGATTCAAGTATAAACTATTGGGTAATGATTTATAACTATATTTCATTAATTATAATGTTTTCCCTTTAAAATCCTTGATTTTTCATGCCAAAAATTGAGATTTATCCCAAATTTGAAATACTTATTGGTGGTTTTGAAACCCAATAATTGGTGAATTTCTTATGAAACTTTAGATTTAGGATCCCCAAAGTATGGGTAATGAGATTATGCAATAAAAATATTGTTTTACCTTTACGGACCCAGGGCACCATTTGGAATGAAGTTTGGAGATATTGTACTATGAGTATTGATTGTTGCATTTGTTGTGTATATTGTGTGCGTAACTAGAATGCATTCATTTTGAGGTTCTATTAAAGTTCAAGGATCACAATTGATATATTCTTTCGAATTTTAAGGCAAGTTGGGGTTCCTTGATCTCTTTATAAATTATTAGTGATTACTTTCTAGATTATGTGTATTTGGGGAAGGTTATTACTTTGTGGTTTTTCATACTGAATATATCGTGATTAAAATAATAAAGTTTGTGAACAACCTATATTTTTGATGAAATTATTGAATCATGTATTTGATTTGGATTATAAATTGCATTGAATCAACTCATGTAATTAGAAATGGAGTCTTGATGAAGAATTGGGGCTTGGTTATGTACTTGATGCTGAAAATTTCCCTTGATAAATTATTGATACTCCTAAATATCGAGAATTGTGATGCCCGTGAGGATAAATTGAGATAAAAAGATACCTTTGATAATAGTTTCCTATAAGAGGCCATTATTAGTAGATTGAGAATTGAAAATGATCACTTGCCAAAAAATGATCACGTGCCGGGTTAGACATAAAGTTGATACATTGAATAGGATTGAATTGTGGGGATTAAGAGAATACTAATTCTTTGTATATGATTATGATTTGATCATAATTTCTCTTATTGGGGTGAAGTTACACTTGTTTTCCTGAGATAATATTACTATTTTTAAGTGTGGTAACAATCGGCACACTACTGGAAATTGTTAAGAAACTTGTGTTCCTGAGATAAATTACTATTTTTAAGTATGGTAACAATCGACACACTATTGATAATTGTTAAGTGTGGTAACAGTCAAAACACTATTCCTATTATTAAGTGTGGAAACTATCGGCATACTATTCTTATTGTTAAGTGTGGTAACAATCAACACGCTATTGATAATTATTAAGTGTGGTAACTATTGACACACTATTCATCCTGTAATTGTGGTAACTATCAAAACACTATTATAATCATAATGTGTGGTAACTTTTTCAACACTTGATTAGTTTGTAACTTGATCATACTTATATTAGATTAAGGATTTGAGATCACTTGATATTTAGGAGGTGAATTGAACTTATTGTCGCTACTTGAGTATAATGAACATTATCATGATATATGAATATGAATTGAGATTACCATTGGTATTTGATTGAGGTTGATATTGTTGTCCATTTTGAGGTGATTACTACTATGGTAGAGTTGGTGAGTATTCGTTATTGTGAAGATCACTTTTATTCTTATGTATTTTTTATATTTGGGTTGTTGGATGGGCTGCTGTACATAATTCTTTACAGGTTGTAGTATCGGAGGATGGTTCAATGTCAGAAGTAGTCGCTAGTTCTTTATATTTAGACCATTCGAGGATGCTGCTGAGTATTGTGCTTACCGACTCTTTGATTTTTTGCACTTTTGTGCAGCGTTGTGATCGAATTCTCAATTTTAGTCCATAACTATTCTTAGAGCATTATAGAGGTAGTTGACCGTCTCATCCTAAGTTACCAGAGAGCTATTTTACTTTATTTTTACCTTATGATGTCTTTACTTACTAAAGACTGTGTTGAGACTATGTATTGTTGTATAAGTTCTAGTAATAACTTGTACAACAACCTGGTTTTGGGTGTTCTAGTTGACATTTTTCACTTATAAATCCCAATATTTACTTACTTCCACCTATACTTTGAATTTCCATTTGATCTTTCATTAGCTTGGCTGACCTATTGATGTGGGAATATAGGTGTCATTATGACCAGATTATGATTTGTTATAGCACTGCAATGAAGAAATCATCTCTTACTAATAGTAATAATTCAACATAAATCCCCATGTGGGTGTAATGACCCGCTCAGTCATTTCCTTGCATTTTATCTTTTCCTGGGCTTAGACCTATTTGGTAGTTTCCCTAGGTCAATTATGACCTACTAGGACTGTTAGCTCGGTGCCTTGGTGAATTGTTTGCTCGTTATCTCAGTTTCAGTTTTGAAATAGTGGAACTTAAGAGTGAAATAGTAGTAAATGCAGTCAAAATCAAATTTTAATAGTTCTGTTAGATCTAGAATACCAACTTTGGTCTAATTGAACCTTAAGTTCGTGTCCTGGGATTCTTGTTTTGAGTTTGGATTATTTTTTCGAAACTCAACCCAGCCGAATCTCATTTTTTAAGCATGGGTATTCTTTTGATGATCAGAGCATTGGATAGGGTTTCTGTTGATTCTATTAGCTCTAGAATGTTAAATTTGTGCTAGTTGAGCCATTGGTTTTCTCCTTGGGGTGCCTATACTTGTCTTAAGTAGGATCGTGGAAGTCCTTAGCTAGGCTCAATTCTGATCCTTTTGATTTTGTGGTATTTTTCACTTAAACGGCATTGGATGGTTGTTTTGTCAATTTCATTGAGTATGTGGTGTGTTTTCCACCCAAAATGGACTTTTAGTTTGTTGGAATTGGACTCTGAATGCTTGTTTTAGACTGCACAGAGTTTTTCCCTTTATGCCTTGGTTGCTGCAGGTCACAGACTGCCCCAGCAGCCCTTGGGTTACCCTAGAGAGGCCGCCCTTATGCCTAATGGGCTGCCCTAGAGAAGGTTGCCATAGCTACCCCATGTTGCCTATAAACAGGGAATTACCTCTTTTCATTTCCATCTTTTGGCACTACGTGGTTTAGCTTAGGTTTGTGGTTTTGGGGCTCGTTTGAAGTGTTTGAAGTTGTGTGTAGTTGGGAGGAGTTACGAGGGTGATCGTGGGACTTTGCGATGCTTGGTTATCTGGGTAATTTTAGCTATTTCAGATTTTCTTTAATTGTGGAAAATGTTTTTATTTAATTACCTTAGATCTAGTTTTATCTATCGATTCGTTGTCGCCTTGAGCTAATATTTAGACCATGAGTCTCTCTACCTAAGGGCTACATGTTGGTATGTTTAGTTTGTTTTTCTGAGCTATGGGGCCCTCTTCCTGAACCGGGTTGCTTATTGGAATGTGGGTCTTATTGTTCTTATTTTGATCCCGGGACTTGTAATTTGTTTAGTTTCAGGTGATATCGACTGTGTTGGAGCTTCAAATCCATGGTGTGTGCACTTCGGGGATTTCTGTCGGCGTCTAGGTAGGCTAGGTTTACTTTGTGCATTATAGACTGGGTTCATATTATTATGCTTGTGATATGTGTAGTACTGTGGCCTAGGTTATTTAAGTTGATCCTTGTTTCTCTGTTGATATTCATTGTTGGATTTTGGGGGCTCGTGAAAGGGAATAGAGGGCGAAGGGTTGCATGCCTGGGTCTTGGTCCACCGTGTGGAGGCAGTTGACCCTGGGAACTATTTTAGCTATTACGCAACGAGTGTGGTCAGATAAGCCCTTAGCTATGGCCTTTGGCCTATCCTAGACTCCGTTTACTTTCCACTTCCGTTGTTAGTCATTTTATTTTTTCTACTGTATTGATTCTCTTACATATATTTACTGTTTGGTCTGGAGACTTAGCACAGATGTTGTGAGGGAAAGGCTGAATTATTAACACTAACAGGGGGTGTATGTCTAATTTTATGATTGACACTGACAGGGTGTGTGTGTTTGTTTTTGTTATTGACACTGATAGGGGGTGTGTGCTCGATGTTATTATTGATACTGACAAGGTGTGTGTGTCCAATGTTGTTATTGGCACTGAAAGGGGGTGTATATTTGATATTGTTATTAATACTGACAGGGGTGTGTGTCCGATGTTGATTATTGGCACTATAGGGGGTGTGTGCCTGAGGTTGATACTATTCTACTTTACCTTCCTGTGCCCCTGTGTATTTCTTTAGGTATGGTTTGTGCTCACCAGGCTTAAAGGGGAGTCATGGTGGGTTTTGCTATGCTGTTTGTGCTTACCGGCGGGATGGAGCGGCAGGTAGGTTTTGCTGCGCTATTTGTACTTACCATTGGCAAGGGACGCTGTTAGGTTTTTGTGTGTTTACTTTTATTCTTCATTTAGTGGAATCCTTCTATTCGATCCCTATTTCATGGTTCTTGCGTATATGGTATCATGGTTAGGGGGTTTTGACTAAGCTGGAGCACGGATATGTTCCCTTACTTCATTTTGGGTTTTGGATTTTAGACCATGTAGCCTATATCAACCATGTTTTGTTTCTATAGTTCTATACTGTTACACTCAATATGTTACTTCTCTACTTATTATTAGTTTTACTACTTCTTTTACTTTTTTTTACTATTGTCGACCTATTTTACTTCCTCACTTTATTACTCGCATTTTATTCTTAACCCAGTCAGCTAATGATGTTTACTGGGTACCTTGTTTGGTACTCATATTGCATTTCTATACTTATTTTCATGGTGCAGATACCGGTAGAGGATATAGGTAACGTCGTGATCATACGGAGTAGACCTAGCTGATTTGGGAAGATTACAGTAAGCTTTGTCATCTGAGCCGATCGTGGTTTCCTTGACTTTTGGCTTGCTTCATTCGGCCCATAGCATGCCCTGTATTGTATTATCTTTTCAGAAGTTATTTGTATCTTCTATCTTTCACTTGTTCTTTATAGTAGCTCCATATGCCCCTGACACCAGGTTTAGGGATTTGGGTTTTGTATAATTCCCTGTTGGCTTCCATTATTATGTATTGTTTATAATTTCCTTTGGTGCGTTGGCCATTTTGAGCACTTATACC
>JBDJHY010222023.1:0-11190 GCA_039654485.1 Withania somnifera | reverse complement strand
TATTTATTGATGATATCTTGGTTTATTCCAAGATTGAGCTCGATCATGTCCAGCACTTGGGATTGTACTTCAGAGATTGCAAGATGAAACTGATATGCTAAATTCTCAAGTGTGATTTTTGGTTGAGTTCGGTGGCATTCTTAGGACACGATGTATCCAAGGAGGGTATTATGGTCGACTCAATGAAAATTACAGCAGCAAGTTATTGGGTGTGACCTGCCTCACTGACTGAGATTCAGAGGTTTTTTGGCTTCAATGGTACTATATGAGGTTTGTACAGTGCTTTTCTTCTATTGTTGCTCCATTGACTAGACTAACTCAGAAGAATGTTCCCTTTCAGTGGTCTTATAAGTGCGAGAAGAGATTTCAAAATCTCAAATCATTGTTGACATCATCTCTTATTCTTACTTTGCCTATGGAAGGAAAAGGCTTTACTATTTATTGGGATGCTTCTAGGGTTGGTTTGGGTGGAGTGTTGATACAAGAATGTAAGGTGGTGGCCTATGCTTCAAGTTAGTTGAAAGTTCATGGGAAAAACTACCCTAATCATGAATTGGAGTTGGATGTGGTAGTGTTTGATGATGCTAAGTTGAGGATCATTCTTGATAAGGTACAGACAGGTGAGACCTAGATGGTCAAGTTAGATTCTAAGGGTATTTTGAGGATTAGAGGAAGGATCTTCATCCTTAAGTCCGATGGTTTGGTGAGATTGATCATAGAGAAGGCCCACGGTTCAAGGTAATCTATTCACCTAGGAGAGACAAAGATGTATCACGACCTGAGTCAGCATTATTGGTGGCGTGGTATGAGGAAGGATATTCCAGACTTTGTTGCTAGGTGCTTAAACTATCAGCAGGTGAAGTTTAAGCCCCAGAGGCTTGGAGGTGTGTCTCAAAGGATGACTATACCTAAGTAAAAGTGGGAGCATATATCCATGGATTTCGTTGTTAGGTTTCCTACTACTTCGGGTGGTTATGATTCCATTTGGGTGATTATTGATCGTTTGACCAAGTCTGCTCACTTCATTCTATTTAAGGTTAGACAAAGCACCCAGGAGTTAGATAAGATTTACATTAGTCAGATAGTGCAGTTTCATATTACCCCCATTTTTATCATATCGGATCAAGGTACTAAGCTTACATCAAACTTTTGGAGTACTATGTAGTGTGAAATACATACTCAGCATGATATGATCAGAGCTTTTGATCCTTAAACTGATGTCCAATCTGAGCACACAATTCAGGTACTTAAGGACATGTTGCGAGATTGTGTTATTATTTTTTATGGTCGTTGAGACTGGTTCTTAGCGCTTGTATAGTTTTCCTATAACAACAGTTACTATTCGAGCACCCAAATGGCGCCTTTTGAGGCATTGTACGGTAAGAGGTGTAGATATCCAATTGGTTGGTTACTTACTTATGAGGAGAGACTGTGGAGTACATACTTGTTGTGAGACTCCATGGACGGAGTTATATTAATCCAAACACAACTACTTTCTACCCAAAGTAGGAAAAAGCATTATGCTGATAAAAGGGTTAGGTCATTAGAGTTTATGGAGGGTGATAGACAATAATGAAGGTGTCACCCATGAAGGATTTGATGAGGTTTGGTAAGAAAAGGAAGTTGAATCCTCAATTTCATTGGTCTCTTTGAGATTCTAGAGTGGAAGTGAGATGTGAATTACAACTTAGCTGATAAGAGGGTTAGGTCATTGGAGTTTATAATGGTTGAAAGTGTCACGCATGAAGGATGTGATGAGGTTTTGTAAGAAAGGGAAATTGATTTTTCAATTTCATTGGTCCCTTCGAGATTCTAGAGTGGAAGTGAGATGTGGATTACAAATTAGCTTTGCCACTTGTTTTGTCTGATGTATCCGATGTTTCACGTCTCTATGCTTTGAAGGTATATGACCGATGAGTCTGACGTGATTCAATGGGATTCCTTTATTTTGGAACCAAACTTATTATTTGAGGAGGATACAATTTCTATACTTGATAGATAGGTTCGGAAGCTTTAAACAAAATAAATACTTGTTATGAAGGAGCAGCAGAGACACCAATTTATTTAGGAGGCTACTTACGTGACCAAGTCTGACATATGTAGCTAGTATACTCAGTTGTTTGACATTTCAGGTACTTTTTCTTTCTTATGTTTTAGGATGAACATGATTTTTAGTGGTGAATTTTGTAATAGACCTAAAGGTCATTTTTTCCTTTCTTGAGTATTTGACTATTTTCCCCTTCTTATAGTCCCCTTATATCAAAATAAGTGTGGTTCCATGATTGATTTGGGTGAGGGGTGAGATTTGATATGAAAGTTTGAGAATTTTGAGTTTCTTGAGACTTTAAGTTCAAATGTGGAACTATAATGGTCATCTAGAGTTGGGGACCTCATATCAAAATTATGTCAGTTCCATCAGCTCCGGAATATTGAGTTTGACCTAGTTACATCTTTGTTTTCTATAGTTAGGCCTTTCGTGGTGAGTTTGAGCTTCAGACGGGCTTATGTCGAGTTCAAAAACAAAATGGTTGACTTGGGTCAACATTCAAACTATGAGTGCTTAGATTGGAAATATGATGATTCTGCTAGATTCGGGGGCTGGATATTGGTCTAGAATGAGGTTCTTTTTGGTTTTAGCAAGTTCTGGTAGCATTATTTTTTCGTTTTAAGGTTTTTAGTTAAAAATGGACCCTAATGAGTATCGGTTCAAGGAGATCTTGTATGCGTAATTTGATGGTTTTGTTGAGCCTGAAACATAAAAAATAGTATGTATGCATATTTGGTTTGTTTGTATTGGGTTCTGAACAAACCCCGAGGACCCTTTTGAGGTCATAGATTTTCTCTCTATTTGTTGTCAAACAGTTTCTGTCACAGCAATTACCGTGATTGCATAAGGGGAGCGCGATCAAGGTAAAGTCTAAAAATCCCTTCTTTCGTAATTATGGAAATATAGCATCATCATGCTGACCCGGTTGAATTCCCTTCTCTACATCAAGGTGATGTAGAGCAATTGCATGATCATTAAAAATTTTGCCAAACCGTGATTGCGGTGGTCTGCTCCTGGGAAATGGCTCTTTTAAAAATGGAATTTTCATGATTTTTTTCTCACTTCTCATGCAAACACCCGCACTAAAACCACATGTTTGGCATAGTAGAGCAAGGTTTTCGATGCTAATCAATTCAGTTAGTTTTCTAAACCTATTTCCATCAAATCTAATCTAGTTTAACATGACCTTTGGAAGGAATGTCATGGTTTTAAACCTAAAAACACTGAGTTAAGTATAAAACTCAAAATTCGTTAAAATTTGATATTTTTACAACTAAATGGAATGGTATTTTGGATGAAACTTAATACTTAACATCTCATAGTGATGGGTAACATTATTTTACAATATAAAATCAATCTTAACTTCATGGGCCCGGGGTTGCCTTTTGCATAAGCCTTGATTATTTGTTTTTTGGTGTTGATTTGTTTGTATTCTCTTATATTTCTAGTATATATAACTTGATTCCACTCCATTGGAGGCTATTCAGAGGGGAAAATCACTTAAGTAGATTGGTTTTTCGAAACTATGGCAAGTTGAGGTTTAATGGTTTTCTATAAGGTGTTAACTTGGTTTGCTAATTTTCTTGTGACTTGGGTGATTTTGGCGTGCTTCAGAACTAACATTTTCAATCTTGTTGACTCTAAAAGAGTGAATAAGTGGGAGTAATGGGATATTTGTTGAAATTATTGAATTACGTACATACTTAAAATACGTTGTGAAGTATTTGATTTGAATCATTTTGTGAGAAATAATAGTTCGGTAAAGAATTGGGATTCAATTGTATACTTTTTGGTAAAAGTACCGGGAAAAAAGATTGGGAGGTCTTGATTATTGAATTCAAACCTTAATTTGTGAGATTCCCATGAATTATATGTGATGATTTCTCACTTGAAAATATTCAAATATGGAGTTTGATTAATGTGATGTCACGACCGTGAAATTGACCGATACCTAATCATAATTTGTGATGGCATGACTGTGTAATTGACCTGTGCCTAATTATACTATTGACATGAAATGGCTATGTAAATGAATAGTGCCTACTTTATTGATGATTCCTGCTTACTATTTCATAGAGAGCTTTGAGATATTCTATCCTTATTGGTCGTGACTCATATTTTATTTATTGCATAAATTGTTACTGGGCTACTATATATATATATGTCTGATGCAGGTTGTAGTATTTTTGATGGATCGGTTGGGAGTTACGAGCTTGGTTTTCTCTTTATAATTAGCCAGCTGAGGAAATTATTGAGTATTGTTGTCTTGTACGCACTCTTGCTTTTCTGCACTCTTGTGCAAGTACTGTAGTGGATTAGCCGTGAGTTTTTCCTTTCGGACTTATCCACATATTGGAGATTTCTAGGGGTACCTGCCATTCATTCGCAATCTCCAGAATTCCCATCCTATCTTGCAGTTTTTTCTTATGGAAAGACTTTAAGATTTTATCAGACTTGGTATAAATTTCATACCGGTATAAATTTCATTAGTGGTTATGTGCAGTGACATCTAGTTTTTTGCATTTGTAGTTGATTTGTGCACTTTCTATGAGTTTTACTATTTATTACCTATAATTATTACTTTTCGCTATTTGTTGTACTTATTTCGTCTCACACCGTGATTTAAGCTCACCTACAGGTTTGAGAAGGTAGGTTCCATCACACCTGGTTTTTGGGGCATGACAATGCATCATCCACGTACGGTTCCCAACAACCAAGTTGCTCGTTTCTTTCTACAATATTCTTCCCGCTATCTAATATATTGTTTAAGAAGATTTCTCATGCATTTCTTACTACAATTTAGTACTATTCTATATTTATCAATTGACTTCTCGTCGTGCGGATATGCATACTATTTTTCTTTATTTTAATATTTTGATAAACAGAATGCAAAAGATAAATATGAACAAGAGTGAGTAGTTAGTTTTTGTATAGATGCACTTTAATGAAAAATGGTTATCTGATAAAAGTTTCAAGGAAATTCATGGAATCATGTAAACCGTATGAGTTTAACAAGGAGAAGATGATATTTGCCAGATTATAGTGTGTAGATTTTTTATTAAATAAATACTAAAATGTACAAACAGATATCTCCTAATATTATTTGTAGAGTAATTATCTGCATTTTTTTTAGAAACAAAGTATCACTTCAAAAAACTTAAAAAGGAAGTGAAAATAACATGAAATTAGGTATTATTTATGAATAGAAAGTTTGAGAAATCAAAATAATAAATTCAAATTGTATTATCAATTTAACTAATAGATTGGTTGAGAATATCTAATGATGTCTCAATAATATTAGGTCAAGTTAAGGGTTGCGCGATGACAATTTCTTATTCAACATCTTGACCAAATTGAGCTTTGGAAAGAATTGAAAAATAATTTATTGATGATTTAGTCCTTTTTGATTGGTCTAAATTCATATCAAACCACTTATGATTTGTTATTCCTAAATATTATTGAACTCATTCAGAAGGTTGCAGTTGCCTAGGTTGCAAAATTAAAGATGGTGTGTCCTTAGTTATTAGTTGAAATACTTTTTGATTGATTCATATAATGTCATTCCAAAATTTAAAATTCTATGACTAGAGGAAAAGATGTTGAGTTTCAAGAGAAAGCTTAGGGATTCAAATTAAGGTCCAACAAACTCAAAAGTCACCTTTCGGAGCTGATGGAGTTTTTGAAATTTTATTCCGAGCTCATCTTCATCAAATCTTGACTTTGGTAAAATATTTTTTATCAACTTTTAAAACTTAAAATCTTCCTTTAAATGCCTTTGATCACCTTAAAAGTCGTGCCACCAATTTTTGCAAGTCATAAAAAAATAATAAAGCTACAGAAAGGTTCAAACTTGAGAAACATGTTTAAAAGAACAAAACAACCATGTGATTTGTTACATCATCCACCACTTAAATATTTATTCATCCTCAAATGGAAAAGGAAATGTACCAAGAACATAGAACAACTATAAATACCCATGGAATACCTCGTGCAATCACGGTCATGCAACATCACATCTATAAACTACTTGTCCACCCAAACCGTCTGATCATTTTCAATTCCAACTCTTAAGATAGTATCTCTAGTATTCAAAATCAAAAATCATTTGAATATCTAATTCTCATATATTCAAATTGTCTATAAAATCAGTACCTGATTTGATCATAATCATAACAAAGTTGATTTATCAAAACACATCATAGTTATCAAAATCTAATAACTGTAGTTAAAAACCATTTCCTACTCTGTACTATTGAAATACGCAGATTCTGATCTTTCTTTCACTCCTTTCAAGGGTTGTGTTACTACCAAGAATCTTTAGAAAACTCATTGCCACGCACCAAAAGTCTAAATCAAGACCTTTTTTTTTTATGAAAGAATTTTTGCCAATTTTAAGAAGTTCTATCAAAAGCTAGTCTTATCCACTTTTGATTATGACAATTCCAAGTCCATTCTAATCCCATTAGAATCTTCTAATGGCATGTTTCGCTGCAACTTTAAATATTCCGTTCTCAAGCCAAATCTATAGAAAAAGACTTATCTTGCCTGAAGGTTTTTCATATTTTCATGCATCCCCATAAATTATCGACTACATATGTAACTCCATGCAAAAATCCTTGTAGTTTTCATCAATAAGATACTACCAGCTTCACTTGAAGTCCTCAAATAACATGTAGAACTACAAGATTTTTTCATTAAATATACATGCAAGTCATTTAACATTAATGAACAATCCAACCAAGTATAATATGCACGATCATCCATAACACTAATAGTCATCCAAACAAAACTAAATCTTCTGAAAAGCCGCTATTAAGCCCTTCATAATTTTGTGTTGAATCATTTCGCCTTTTACTAATAAATGTCCCATCTTATCAAGTATTTCCTGAACTCAAAAGTTGAAACCTACACCAATTATCAACGCCACTCAAGGTGTTAAAATAATAAATTGATTTTATATTTTGGACCTTATAAGATAAAAGTCCAAATAAAAGCTCACTATATAAATCCAATCTAGAAGTATTTCCAAATTAATCCATAAAATATCTATAATTAATGACAATAGAATATCTAGAAAATTTATGTTCTAGAATATAGAAATATCTAGAGAAAAAGAAATGTTTAGAACCTTACGGAAGCTTTGTAGTAATTGAGAATAGTCTAGAGACTTATTTAGAGCCCTTGGATTAAAGTTGTGTTGGCAACATCCTAACCATTGGTTAAGGAGGTGCCACTAGTATAAATAGGTGTAACCTCTTTGTAATTAAAAGATAAAAATCAAGCCAAAAAAAGTTAGAAACACTCAATAACACAAGTATCCATTCCCTTTTCCAAAAATCCTCTAGTCTCTCTCATTTCAAACACTTCCTCCAAGCCTCTAAAGTTTCCTCCAACAAAGTGGTATCAAAGCCATAAGATTCTCATTAAGATGGAGAATATCAGAGTTTCTTTTCAAGTCCCGATGCTCACTGAGAGCAACGATGACAATTGGAGCTTAAGGATGGTAGCTCTACTTGGTGCATATGATGGGTGGGAGATGCTCAAAAAGGGCCACACCGAGCCGAAGAATGAATATAGTGTAATGACCCTCATGGTCAGTTATGATAAATACCTGATGTTTTGCATTCTAGAGAATTTTAACAGTTGACCGAACTCATTTATGACTTGCTTGAACTGGTAGTTCGGATCCTTGGCAATTCGGTTGAGAAATATCTCAAATTATCTGTTTTAGAGCCTAAAGCTAAGTACTTGTTGACCAAAGTCAACTTTCCTTCAAGACAAGCTCAAAATTAAATTTCGACAGTTCTGTTAGCTTCAAAATGGAAAAAAAAGTCAGGATTGACCTTAAGTTTTTGTTTCAGAGTTTATGTTTGCAATTTATGCCAACTTATCAATTTTAGTTAAGCTTATGGCCTAAAGTGGAGCTTGGCTAGTATTTTGGGATTTGGAGTGTTGTATCAGAATTTTGACGCTTCCAGTAGCTCCGAACTAATGATTTTAGGCAAGAGGAGGTGTTAGTTCAGTTTTTGTACTTGTCGTTGCATTTTTGAGGTGTTGTTGGTTGAATTGTTGAATTTAACTTAAGTGTTGACTTGGTTAACATTTATCCGAACGACCTCCGATGTAAATTTTGTCAATTTCGTTGAGTGTGGAATGTGTTTTTCACTCAAATACATATTTGTTTTATCAAATTTAGACTCCGTTTCAATTCTAAGGCCCTGATTGGAAATTTTAAAATATTTAGCAGAAACCTACAACTGGTGCAAGTGAGGCCTTTATCGCGATCGTGGTAGGTCCTCGGTAATCACGGTGGGTCCTCCGTGATCATGATGAGAAACTTTTCCATTTTTATGATCGCAATCATTTTCACGCGATCGCGATGTGTCCCAAGAAAATTCCTTGCACGATCGCGACCCCCTCACGCGATCGCGATGGCTGCAAATTTTTCTCTGCGTGATCGTAATGAATAGTATCCAATCAAGATGACTATTGTACCTGGCAGTATATAATTTCCTGCACTACCCTAATTTCTTATTTCAACAATCATACTTCATTTCAACCCATATTTGAGAAAAAATCTTCTCCCAAACCTCATTCCAAGGCTGAGCACGTTCCCCACTTTTTTTCTTCCGACTTCTATGCAATTTGGTAAGTTTTTTCTTCGAATTATGTCTTAAAACTCTTCAATTTTTAGTTTCCACCATTAATGGATCCAAGTGTTGAGATTGGTACAAACCTTTCATAATCTATATATTATCGAGTAATTATTCTTTATTTGAGTATATATTTCTCCTAGAATTATTATTACACCGTAATTCCTTCGTTAAATCCATAAAGATTGAATCTTTGACCCCGTTAGGATCAAATCTGTCCGGGCTGTTTTGAATCCCTCCCCGCACTCGAATTGTACTCAATTTTTTAGCATGGGTTCCTAATAACGTTGGGGGACCCCTTAGTAAAAATTATTTTTAGTTTCGGCAAGCAGGCCCCAAAACTCCATTTTAGGCCCAGTCCGGAACTTAACATAAAATACACTGCTAGACTCATATTAACTATAGAATACTTTGATGTAAGTTTCAGATCATTTGCAGATCGTTTGATATCAGTCAAAGTACTATTCATGAACTTGAAGAGCTTTACCGTCAAATGACAAATAGGCTCCGTAGGGCTATCTCTGGGATTATAACTTTAATAATTGTACTAAATAGCATCCATGGATTGGTTAGCTAGGTTTTATAGTAACTATGTACCCTTTTTTTGTTCGTTCCACGTTGATAATTATATTTTAGCATTCGATTGATATGGTGCCTGCAACTTAGAAATTGACTAGAATTACTTGTGCAGGGCATAGGATGTTGATGTTACATGATCATATGCTTATATGTATACTTTTTGATGTGTTGTGCATTCATGAGACGAGATATTGGCATATGACTCCGATGAGAGTGCATTGGGGCTGGGTCAGTATCACCACCTGAGTATTGAGCCATGATGGCTAGAGAATGATTTTGATAACAAATATGAATAATGACATAACGCAATAATTAGTAACATTCTAAAAATAATATAAGTAATGCTCTTTTACTGCTTTAGATTCAGCATTGTATCGAGCACCCGGTAATACTATCTTCACCTAATTTTAGCCCAGGCTTCACATCCTGGCACCTAGAAATAACATTTTTCCAATAAATATTGGGACTTGAGACCGACTCCATCGGTAGTGAGTATAGCCATTAGGACTTGAGTCTGTCGTTATACGACAATGAGTACAACTTTTTGACGCACCTGGTACTACTGGTCATGGACATTAAGGATTTTGGTGATACGATGATATACAGGAAGTGTACACCATAACTTGTCAAGCAGGGCTGGACGATACTATTAATATGAGGCACGAGATACCAGACTTGAGATCTTTGCTGATGACGTCTTGATAATACTATTGATATGAAGCACGAGATGCCAGGCTTGAGACCTTTGAGGCTCTATGGTTTTGGGATGTGAGGTTTGGATGACGTTACTTCATGTGAGTGTTTACTTTTCCGTACTTGTTTTCCTTAGTTTACCCCTGGTAGTATGGTGATGTCTATGGGTAAGCGTGTTTCTGTGTACGCTGTGCTTTTTTCTTAGGGACTTGTCAATGATTAATTGTTTTACTTTATTACTCCTATTACTATTTAGTTGTTATTGTTGGTTAATTGATATTTCATGTTGTATGGGATTTTTGCCTTATACTATTAAAGAGCCATTTACTCTTTCAATTGAGGTTACTAGTATACCGTTTGTATTCTCCTCCTATCATCTTTGGTTCCAATTTATTGTATTCTTATTCATATATATTGTTGCAAGGATTCCGGGTACGTCTTCCTTCATTTCCTGAGATCCGTTATGTGATTAGCTAGCAATAATTGTCTACTTGAATTTGACCCTTATTGAGTAGCTAGTTTTCCCTATTGTGTTATTTTTTTCTGTGACCCATTCATTGTATTTCCGTTATTTACTATTTTTATTATTGCTATGTGCCTAGTGGGCCCTCTAAGCCTACTAGGAAAGGGTTACTTCGATAGCTTCTACTCACACTACACTTGCACATGCTCATATCTGAGTACAGGTTCTTGATTGTGATTATCACCAGCAGTTCGTGCAACTTATATTTATTCGGAGATTCAAGGTGAGCTTGGCATCCTGGTTTTACATTATTTTCTTTGCCCTTGGGCAATTATATTTGGTCTCCATGTATTTCAAAGACACAGTTGTGTTAGATCTATTTTAGATTTCTTGTTTCTGTGCTTAGTGGTTGTTTTGATACTCATACCGAATTTTGGGTATTTATTTGATTCTTTAAACTTTTGCATTTATTACCTTCTTATTATTACTACTTTGTGCTTTCCGCAATAGATATAGTAGTCCTTCGCTTCGTCTTCGGACAACAGGGTTGGTTCTCCTACTTGTGGGATAGTAGGTGCCATAATGATCCTATAAGAAATCAGGTTGTGACAATTTAGTATCAGAGCTTAGGCCGTAGGTCTTAGTCTACAGAACCAATGTCTAGTAGAGTCCTATGGATTGGCGTGGAGACGTTTGCTGCTTATCTTTGGGAGGCTATAGAGACATTTAGGAAAATTAACTCTCTATTTTGAATC
>JBDJHY010222022.1:3420-20776 GCA_039654485.1 Withania somnifera | reverse complement strand
AAAACCATCTAGTTGATATTAGGGACTCACGAAAATTCCCAAGAACACACCATATATGTTCTAGAGTAAATAAAAGACCACGTAGGGTCACAAGGTAACAATAGTCGCAAATGTAACAACAATATGTAACCAAGAAGCAGATTAAAAAAGCAAACCGGGTTCATGGGTGCCAACTATAAATCCCAAGACAAGGATGTATAAATACAATAATTATTACCTACATAAACCTACTTCAGGATGATAAGTGATATCATATGTTTACTCCATAAACAAGCTCATAGATACAACGTAGAAGATGCCCAAACTACTCTAAATCCTTAAAATAAGGAAACAAACTCCAACGATCAGGAAACTATAAAATAATAATATGGACATTAATATGAATCAATGATACCCATGAAACTATGAAAATAGTAAGGGTCAAAATATAGTTTAACGGCCTGTGGGCCTGCAAGTCTGAAACTTCGAACAAAGGGTACCAAAATGTTCCATATCCTAGGGAACTTAAACCAAATCTTGGAGATAAGACAAGTAAGAAATAAGCCTGAAATAATGAAATAAAATGAATAACAAACTTTGGAAAATATGGGGAAATTGAGGTGAAATTTATTGAAATTAAACTAGAAACTTACCAATAGTTGATGAAGAATCAAAGAAATAAAGTTTCCAATATCATCCAATCACTCGTGGAAATACTCACAAATTTTAATGGAATTTTTTTAATGTTTGGAGATGAAAAATAGAGAAAAAAATGTTGAAAATATGGTTTTTGAACAAATTTATACCTGGAAGATTTCCTTCATCACATTCGTGACAAGGCGACCGCGAGGTCAACTTCTAGGTAGTACCATAATGAAATAAGGTTGACCGCGATCAAGAAGAGCAAGGTCATCTCAATGGGAGGTATCATATCTCCATGATCACAAGGTGCTTACTATTATTGCAAGGTCCTATAGAATTAACTCTATGAGATTGCAACCAGACCGTGATTACGATGCATAAATAGCTAGCACCAAATAACAACAATTTTATCTATAATTTGGAACTTCGAACGATGACTAGAGATGCGTTCAAAACCTAATGAACACAAACCAAATATTTAAATTTCATGTAAAATGAGATTTCGATTCAACGATGCAAACAAAATTCCAATCTAAAGTCATTTCGATAAAAATTTAACCAAAATCAACTCTATGCCAAAATAACCAACTTTCCACCCTTGTATTTGAAATGAGCCTGGCTAGACCAAATCCTAAATGAAAAACTCACATAACCTAAACATGACATTTTGGAGTTAATATAATAGTAGGATTTTCAATCTAAGGCTCCAATATCAAAACGACTACCTAAACTCCACTTATGAACTATAAATTATACAAGACACACAATTTCACCGGAACTCAAAACCAAAGCTCCCGTACTCAAACCAAGAGTCTATTTAGACCAAAATCTATTTTCTAAGGCTAAAAAATCGTTTAGAATTAAATTCTAAGTTTATTTTCACAAAATGTTGACTAAAGTTAACGATTCTAATACTAAAGGCTCTAAAACATAGAAATAGACATAATGAACAAACAAACCACCCAGGAACTAAACACCAGTTTTGATAAGTTATACATAACTTAGGCTGCTATAGGAAATCTTTAGAATGTAAGAAAAGGAAAAATCAAGAATATTACCAGAAGGGTCATTACAATTATATTATCGAATTTGCACTGATGTGTAGATCATTTTTTCTAGTTTAAACCTTATTCAAATATTTTCATCATGAATGAACAAATTATATAGATTTTAGTAGTTTTTTAGATGCTAGCCAGTGTTTGGATTACTAGTGTCTGCATAGAGTGCATAGCTGATATAATTGCATTATGTACCTTTCTAGTATTAGGATTCTTATATTGTCAATATGACCCTGTCGACTTACTTTCTTAATTATTCATCTCTCTAATGGAATTTTGTGTAACACGATGTCTTTGCTTAGTTGTATCCCTGTGGTCGCCATGGTTTTACTCTAGAAGTATAGAACATGTATGTGTTGGTTTGGGAGGAGAGGGTGTTTCCCACAGGTTTGGGCTGGTTGTTATGCTTGATAGTTGTAGGCTAGTCTTATGTTGGGCTGTAGGGTAGCTTCACGATTATTGTGATTGTGCATTCATATAGAGTGCTTACTGATATAGATTACATCATGACTTGTTATATTTCAAAAGTTGAAGGCCAACATCACCATTTTCTATATTATTATGGCCTTAAAGTCCCTTTCTTGAGATTAATGGCTAAATGGATGTAAGATGAATTTAAGCTAGTGATTTTGATAATAACTTTAGATAAAGTATTTTATAAACTCTCCTTAGTATCAATCAAGCTTCAAGTACCCGATTTACCCTATTGTATTGTATTTTTAGACCAGCCTTCACACCTAACACCAAGCACTATCACTACAACTAGAACTTGAGTCTGGCCTAGATTTCGATAGTAAGTATAACCTCATCACGCTTACTAAATTTCCACACTATTATACTGAGATACTAAAATACTTGTTCAAGAGATACTAAGATGCTATGATATTAAGATATTGTGATACTGAGATATGAGATATGTTGATTTGCTAGAGATGCGTACATAATTAGCACACCTCTATGGACCCTGCCTTTAGGATGTGTGTGATCAAAAGAGGGGTATACATGTTTAATCCCTTCCATGGGTCCTGCCAGCCAGGCCTATAGGTATCGACGGAGGAATATACCTTATAACTATTGCATCATCATTTGGTAACTTTACTGCACTAGTTTTCTATATAAACTCTTTGGTCATATGGGGATCGGAAGGGCAAGCGTGCCTTTTTTGTAGTATCCCATTCTTATGGGGGCTTCGAAGGGTCTTTAACTGTATTTACTATTACTTGTAGTTATAGTTCTTATTTCTTGAGAATCCTTAGCTTGTGGATTTATCTGTGCGTCTTTGTACTTGTCGTGTCCTTTCCACCTATGTCATTAAGTTTACTAGTACATCGTACGTTCCTCTATAGTCTTTCCTATTACTTTTTATTACATACTTCCTTATTATTATTATTATTGGTGTTGTTGTTGTTGTATTACTGCAAGGACCCTGAGTACATTCTTTTCTTTCATGTACCTGAGTTTTTTCCTTGTTATGTATCTAGTTGGTTTACTTATTACTTATCTGCTTATTGCCTCCCTTCTGTGTAGCTAGCTCCTTATACTGCTTATTCTTATATTTATGATCTTTCTTCCTTATACTCTTCTATTTACCATGCTTATATGTTTTATCTACCTAATAGGCCCCTGTATCCTACTAGATACTCATTGCTTCAGCAATTAGTACTCATACTACACTTCTATATTTTTTTATGCTGATTAAGTTGTTAGTTATCGTTGATGACACGACCATTCATGCTAGATTTTGATGATTCGGAGATTCAGGCTGAGCTTCTGACAACTAGAGTTACATGTTTCTACTCAGATGGACTTGTGTCTCATAGCATACCAATAACTTATCCAGCCCACCAACTGGTCGGAACCCAACAAGTATCCCAGTTTAACCTAGTCTAGAAAGTAGGAAACTAAGCCTACTTGGAAGCCAGAAAAAAGCTCCCACAAGTCATGTGTGCAGCTCGAATAGCCATAGAAATGCCATAAATAACAAAAACCTACAAAAATCACGATAAATGGCTTAAGAGGTGAACTTTAACACCCATATTGCTCAGTACAAATTAGGTCAAAAAATGGGACTAAAAATTCCTATAGGCCTAGTGGCCCAAAATATATATACTACATATATTGGCACGAAAGTCTCAGCTCAAGGAACATGTGGTTAGAATTCGAGCTCAATTGGACCCCCGGAAGTCCTCAATTGGCCAAATCAAGATTATGGAAAGAGTGAAAAACATTGCATGAATTACAGATATGGAAAAAGGAAGATAGACACCTCTAATCGAGGAAAAATGTGCTCCCAAACACTCTACAAACATGCATCAACAATTCCTAGCAATTTCCCTAAGAATTAGTACCAAAATAGACCAAAAGTTTAGAGACCAAAATGGAAATAACAAAGTTTGAAATGAGGAATAAAGCTAGAATCTTACATGTATAGGCACTGGATGCATGCATCATGATCACTTGCAGATGCCTCGCAATCGCAATCAATAGGATCACAACCCTTCGCGATTGCTACCAAGAACCATGCCATAGTTGTCAACCAATTTCTAAAACTATGCAACGTGACAAGAACTCTATGAACGAGACGAGTGAGAACACAGAACTACACAATTTCAATGAAGGACAATGAAATTTCCATGAACAAGAACCTAGCCTTCCATGATCGCGACCTAAGACTACGTAATCGTGGTGAAGGCACTGTGGCTTCAATATGACTGCAAAACAACTATTTTTCAGCAATCCCAAAAGCTCCTAACGAGGGATCAAAATGGAATTGGGCACCGATTTTGGAAAACCCAATATGCACATAGCATGTAAATGATATTCCAGGGAATCATCAAAAAAATCCATACAAGTTCATTTAAGAAAAAAGGTCCCCCAACACAAACGGAGCGAAAATCAATCAAATCCTCACTAAGCCACAAAGGAATCCAAAATGTAATAGGACACCACGAGAAGCATACCAACACCCTTACTACTCCAAAATAACCATTGAAGAGCTTATAGAAGCGTCAGAATCCCATTCTGACACTCCAATGACCACGGTACTAACTCTGGGAAAATTGTCAACTCTTAATGAACTGAAATTCCACAATACCGCCCCAACTTAAAAAAAAATCCCAGGACATAAACTTAAGGTACCTTTAGAACAAAGTAGGCATTCGGGAGCTAAAGGATAAGTAAAACAAGATAGAAGAGGACAAGTAAAACAGTACAGAAAGTAAGGCATATCTATAAGGAAACTGAATGAAAGTAACTAACAAAAGTCTAGATACCCGGCCTCATCAAGGCGCAGCTAATACCACTAGCCCAAGCAACAAGCCCATGGAAACATACCTGATATTCAGATAAACTAAACCAACAAAATAAACTAGTAATTAGGGGAAAATTGAAACATAAGCATAATGGAAACAAATAATACATAAAATGCAAGTGGTGCCCTATCCCACCACCAGATACATATAGGAAAGAGAAAAACATAACCTACCTAATGCCCCAGAATCATGTATGCACAAATAGGGATACAAAACAATAAGTGACATCTCTCGTCAGCTTGCAGGGCACAAACAAGTGATCAGAAGATGAATGCAAGGGGCTAGACCTAAACTAACACACACAAACTAGAATCCCTAGGGGTTCCAGCCCTAACCACTGCACTAGACCCTGTCTTTCGGGAGCCCCGCTCCAAAATTAACACCAAGAACTCTGCCCACTAGGAATCGTCACTTCAGAGGCTCCACCTCAATAATTACAAGTTTGGGAACTCTATCGCACTAGGCCCCTTTAGGGCCTCTCCACTAATAGGAGATTCCACCTCAAAACACAACTTGGGAGACTCCACTCCACCCTAATAACCCCAAAGTATACATGATATAAGAAAACCAAGTTCTATTTATATTTTTAAGAAACTATCCCGCACCATCTTATTGTCGGGGAAAAACAAGTCATAAAACCCCATTTTTAGATTAGTTCAGAAAATACCTTTTTATTAAAACATTTACCCCTCCCAGGTACTAAACCACATAATGGGCCCTTCCCGTCAACCTCACCACAGGATGCATAAAACCAAAAACAACCAAGGAAAATATAAGGCATGCTTGAAATCAAGGAAAGGTCAGAAGACACTAGTTAAACACACATCTTACCTTAGCAGCTACTAATAGCCCAATAATAAAAAATAGCCACACAACTGCCCTCCTCCCCACCCCCCAATAAAAGTCCGGGCATACTACCCATAATATACCACAAAATATGTCCCTTGTACGGGCCCTAAAAGGGGAAAGGAGAGCCAAAAATAAAAGAAAATGCATACCGACTAGTTATCAAGCCCACCAACTAGTTGGAACCTAACAAGTATTCAATATAAACCTAGTCTAGAAAGTAGGGACCCTAGATTTATGGACACCATAGAAAAGCTCCTGCAAGTCGCGTGCACAGCTCAAATGGCCTAAAAATGCACTAAAAAGCCCAAAACTACAAAAATCATGATGAACGATCAAGAGGTGAAGTTTACGAACCTTATTGGTCAGTAAAAATTAGGTTGGGAATTAAGTTATGGGCCCTGTGGCCCAAAAAAATAAACTACAAATACTGGCATGAAGGCCTCAACTCAATGAATGTGTTGTTCGAATTTGAGTTCAATTGGACAACAGGAAGGTCCTCAATTGTCCAAAACAAGATTATGGAAAGAGTGAAAAACACTGCACGAATTAAAATTTGGGAAAGAGGAAGATAGAGACCTCCAGTAGAGTAAAAGAGTCCTCTCAAACACTCCACCAGGACACACCAACAATCTCTAGAAACTTCCCCAATAATTAGTACCAAAATTGACAAAAAACATAAAGAGAAAATAGGAAATAACGAGGTTGAAAATGATGAAAAAAGATGGAATCTAGTATTTACAGGCACTGGATGTATGCATCATGATTATTTCCAGAAGCCCCATGATGGCAATCATTAGGATCATAACCCTTTGTGATCGCGACCATAGACCACGCTACGGGTTGACCAATTTCTAGAATTACGCGATCTGACAAGGACTCCATAAGAGCGATGAACGAGAACATAGAACTATATGATTGAGACGAAGGACAAGATGATTGCGATGAACAAGAACTTAACCTTCCATGATCATGATCTAACACTACGCGATCTCAATGAAGGCACTGTGCCTACAATATGAAAACAAAACAATTGATTTTTAGCAATTCCAAAAGATCCCTATGAGGGTTCAAAATGGAATTTGGCATAAATTTCAGCAAACCAAATATGGACACAGCCTAGAAAAAACATTTTGGACGTAATGGAATCATCAAAACAGCCATACGAGATTGTTTAAGCAAAAATGGGCCCCCACCTAAATAGAGCCAAAATTAATCAAATTCTCACTAAGCACCAAGGCACCCAAAACAACATCGGACACCCAGATAAGTGTACCAACAACCTTAGTAGAGAAAAATAGCCATTTAGGAGCTGAAAAAAACATTAGAATCACATTCCAACACTCCAATCACTACGAACTAACTCCGGCCCAATTCTCAACTCTTAAAGAACTGAAATTCCACAATTCCTCTAAAACTCAAAATAAAAACCCAGGACATGAACTACAGGTCCCTCTAGACCAAGTTAGACATTTTTGAGCTAATGAAATCTTATTCTAAGAGTTTTTACTAAGAATTCACTTTTGAGTTCTACTATTTCAAAACTAAAACTTCAAAACATGGAAACTGAGATAACGGGCGACTAAGTTTCCAAGGAACCGAACTACCGGTCTAAGTAAGTCATAAATGACTTATGGAAACTATCAGATGGCTCTAAATACAAAAAAGGCAAAAAAGTAAGGAAATGACCAGACTGGTCATTACAACATCGAACACTAAAAAGGACTTGGACTTTCATCCTTAAAGTAAGTGAAGGAGCATTACCTGAAAACTTGAACCTGTTGGGGCATATTAGGCTAGCATACCCCTTCCTAGACCTGAGTTAAGCTAACTAATAGACCGCGCATGTCCAATAAACCTTCACCACTAGTACCCTTCTGAGCCCCAGCTAACCAGCACCTTCAGAACAAGGCCACTAGCTACCTCTCAAGCCAACCCAAAGCCAACTGAACCAACCACTCAAACATACCCCAGAACCCAATCACAACTAAAGAACAAGGAAAAAACACACTGGCAAGTCACACAAACTGAAAGAAATTCCCACTCTACCTAAGCTCACCATAGAATCTATATTGTTACAACCCTAACAAGAAACAACAATCGCTAAACAAAATACACACCTTAAGACTCACCATAACAAGCCCTACTAGCCCTCAGCTCAGAAACCAAACCATAAAACTCAAGACCATAACAAAATAGAGAGGAACAAACTCCAAATAGGAATCTAACCTCAAGGATAATTTATCCACCAAGCTACTACTCTTGGGCATAAACAATACCCTATAAGCATACACACAACATCTACCCTTAGAAGAGCTCGACTAGAATCTGGCAAAAATTATCCCGACACTAAAAGCACAAGACAATAACCATCTAACCTCCCGGCAAGGACCAACTTACCCCTAATTAACATAAAGCACTAAAACCATGCAAACACCTCTGGTCCAACCAATGCACAACATTGGACGACCCTAGGACACCACATGTGTAATCCACCACTAAAAAGGGCACGACCACCTATTAGAACCACTGTACCACCTCCCCCTAGAGAACCCATCACTGAAAAGATATGGGCAAGAAAAATAAGGAGGAGAAAATAGAAAGAAACATTTAACATAAGAGCTAAGGAGCTCCTTTGAGAAACCTAACCTCCAGCCCAAGAACAAAGAAAATCCCAAACCAATAAGTGCCCAAAATATCCCCTATCCCTCAGCTGAGGTACACCAGGCATGATCTAGGTAACGGTCATGGAAAAACAATCCAAAATTTTATAAAAACAAAGAAACTAGCCCCTACTCAGAATCACACAAAGGCCAAGCACCTCTATAACTCCCGAGTCAGATCGAGTGTTGTAAACCCGTAATGACACTGCATATGACCCAAAAACCTATTCACAATTAGGGCTCCACCCACAGTTGTAACAATACTTATAAAACATAAATAAATATATGTTAGGTAGGCCCTATGTGCAAAGAAAAGTTGAAAAGAAATAAATCAATGCAGATCCAAAATTAAAATAAAGTAAGGCTAAAATGTAACACTTAGGTAACATACCAGTCACATCATCATTTGAGGCTCCCGCCTCGGCCCATCCTAGGATTGTGTACAACTGCTGACGGGCCCCCTAGCTATCCTCAACTTTGTCCCTCTGACCACCTCCCCTAGATACCCGAGAAGCAGTCTGGCCACCTCTAGACGGTGGTACTTCCTTGAGTGGATTCGCTGATAATGGCTCCTAGATGGTCCCATGCAAAGGAAAATCTCATCTAATGTCCAAACATTATGCATTATTAACAAGCTCCAAGTACATGATCTCTAACACCCCTAGGGCAATCTTTAGCATAATATGTATGGTGTCCGTACAGAAAACACCTAGTCCTATCCCTCGCTTGCCCCCCTAAGGCCTAAACTGGCTACCACTGCTTTGTGACTCTGACCTGACCCTGAGCACTTGGTGGGTTAACTACTCTAACCTATCTATGAATTCTGCATAGAAGCCTAATACTTTATACTAGGACGCAACCTACAATAAGTACTGCCCACTGACCAGGTACCATAATAGCTTCCCTTATAGAGTTACCTCTTCTCGCTACCCCTTTGAGACTCACGAGGTAACTCATCCATGCTCCTTGCATAACAACAACATGCATAAATGATCTACCCAAAACCAGCATCCACCCAACCTCTTTAACCCAATCAGGCCTCAATCCATAAGCCAAACAACAGATCTGCTCCTCCTCTATAGGAATCAACTCAACTGCATGCCTTGATACCTCGAAAAATCTAGCCTTATAAGTTATAATTGATAAGGATTGTTGTTTCAAAGTGGAAAACTCTAATATAACCACTCATGAGCACTAAGAGGAACATATTTCACCATCAAGTCCTCTTTAAACTTACTCCAATTCATCGGCAGTGACCCAGCTAGCTGGTAATCTCTAGGCACCCTTGGCTAATGGTTGGTAGCCCCCTCAATTAGTTAAGTGGAGAAATAAACACTATACTCGTCCAACAACTCCAATGTCCTCAATCTCTACTAATAGATAGTAATAAACTCTATAGGGACCTTCCTTTCTATCCCTGAGATTCTGGCTAGTGCTATACGGAGAAAATGATCAAGCATATTCCTCACCTAATATGACGGAATGACTATACATTAGGTTGCTAAGGAATTATTGGCGACATAATAGGTTGTGGTGAAAACATCTTACAATACGAAAGAACTTTAGTTGGAGGAACCTGGGAGGATGAGCACCTTGTGATGCCCCCTGAGACGAACTTTAAGGCATCTCATTCAGTACACCACCAAACATTATAAGCATCATCCATAGCATTTGTTATACTGTTGCCTGTTGTGGCACTATAAATTGTTGTTGAGGTCTTGTTGTAGTCTATTGAACTAGCGATAGATCTGTAGAATTTGTAGTCTAGGGAAAAGATGTTGAAGTAGTACCAACTTATTGAGTACCTGCAGTCACCTCCTCTCTACCCCGATATCTATCAACCGACAAACCATAAGTACGCACCATCTGCAATAAAGAGAAAAATCAAGTAGACACCTCCAAAAACTAACACAAGTACTATGCACGAAGAGAGCAAAGAAACATAATTCATTCCTATAGAGCCATGTAGCCTCCCGAAGATAGGATACAGACTTCTCAATACTGATCTGCAGGACTCTACAGACACTTTCTCCAATATCATAGAAGTCGGGGAAAACCAAGCTCAAATACTAATCTGTCATGCCCAAAACTCAGATCTGATAGCGCCTACGGTCCCACCAATAGGCCAGACAAACCCTCGCCCCGGAATGACAAGAAATGGGATAATTGTAGTTAACCAACAATAATATAAATAGAATAAAATAGTATAAAATAGGTATAGATCAACAAACATATATATAACACCTCCTAGAAATCGTGACTGTGACAAAATGGAGCTAACTACATTAGAGTAACCAAAAATAATATAAACAACTACTCCAACAGGAGGTAGAATACAAAAACCAACCTACCCTGAACAAGATAAGGCCAAACCTTAACAAAACTATAGAACAGGCTCAGCCCAAACGTTGGGAGTTCACCGTGATCTCCGAAGTCCATTACCACACCTATTCTACATAATCTTGTCTCCTGTAATCACCCGCATTAGTAACTGCATAACAAAAATGGTATAGGAGTGTAGCATGATTATTAACAGCATAGGCTACCCAATAGGAATCATCAGCTGATCAGGATCAATCAAATATAAGTAAGATATAGCAAGTATGTAAAATAGGTCAGAAGAAAACAAGTAAAATACTATAGAAAAGTAAGGCACAACTATGAGGGAATCGAATGAAAGTAATTAAAAATAGTCTAAAGACTTGGCCTCGACGAGGTGCTTCTAGTACCCCTAGACCAAGTTACAAGTCCACAGAAATGTACTTGATATCCAGCTCAACTCAATTGACAAAAAAACAGGTAATTAAGGGATAATAGAAGCATAAGTGTATAGGAAAAATAAAATAATAGATAAATTAAAGTGGTTCCCCATCCCACCGCTAGATACATATAGAAAAGAACAAGTATAACCTACCTAAAGCCGCATCCCACCAGTAGGCACAAATAGGGAGACAGACCAAACATGACATTCCCCTCAGCCTGAAAGGAACAAACAAGTGATAAGAGAATTGAACTAATGCATTCAAACCAGCAACCTTGGTGCTTCCACCCCCAACTTTTTCACCAGACCTCGCATTTGGGGATCCCCTACCTAAAACCAACACAAGGAACTTTTCGCGCTCGGAGCTATCATTCTTAAGGCCCCACCTCCAAAAGAAAAATTTGTGAACTCCATCCAACTAGGAAATCCCTTTCTAAATCCACACTCAGGATCCTACCAATAATGGGAGGTTCCACCTCCAAACATAGCTTGGTCGAATCCACTCCACCCAGAGATAAATATAATAAAAACCAAGTTTTAGTTATATCTCTATGAAAATAGCCCGTACCATCTCATGGTCATAGCAAAATAAGTCATAAAACCCTTTTTTATATTAGTCTAAAAAAACAAATTTTATAATTATAAGCTTTACCTCTCCCAATAAACCACACTACAGTCCTCATCCATTCAACCTCACCATGGTATGTATGTACGTAAAAACAACCAAGTCAATTATAAGGCATGCTCGAAATCTAGGGATGTCCATAAACCACTAGCTAAGAACACATCTCACTCAAACAACTACTAATAACCTAGCACTAACAATATAGCCACATAGCAACCCATAGCAGACCAGGTACACTAATTGTAGTCTACATCAAACTACAACCCCTACACAGGCATTAAAAAGGGTAAATATGAGCAGAAAATTGAAAGAAAGGCATAGTGGCTACTTATCCATCCCACCAACTAGATGGAACCAAACAAGTATTCAATTTGAACTAAGTCTAGAAGTTAGGAAACCTAGCCTACCTGGACAAGGACAAAGAGCTCCCCCAAGTTGCATGTACAGATCTAATAGCCTCAAACATGCCCAAAAAATCCCAAACCTACCAAAAAATGATCAACGGATCAAGAGGTGAAGTTTAAGACACATCACTTAATACAAATTAGGTCGAAAAATAGGCCTATGGGCCTCATAGCCTAGAAAAATAAAGTAGAATTATCAATATGAAGGTCTCAGCTCAAAGAATGTGTGTCTTCGAATCTAAGATCAATTGAACCACTCAAAGGTCCTTAATTGTCCAAAACAATATTATAAAAAGAGTGAAAAACATTGCACGAATTAAAGAGAGGGAAAAATAAAGATACTGAACTACAATCATGGTAAAACTATCTCCCAAAAATATGCTGAGCATGCACCAACAATCCCCAATAATTTTCCCAAGAATTAGTACCAAAATATACCAAATGATTAGAGAGAAAACTGGAAATAACGAGGTTGGAAATGAGGAATAAGGCTAGAATCTAGTATTTATAGGCACTAGATGCATGCATCGTATCGCTTAAAGATGACTCGCAATCAATAGGATCACAACCCTTTGTGATTACAAAAAGGATAATGTGATCATGGTCAACCAATTTCCAGAACTATGTGGTCGCAATAAGGAGTCTGCAAGCGTGATGAATAAAAAAATAGAACTACGTTATCGCAATGAAGGACAACACAATCGTAATAAACAAGAACCTAGCCTTCAACAATTGCAATAAAACACTACATAATGATGTTAAAGGCAACTGTGCCTGAAATAAGAAAGCAAAAAAGTTGTTTTTGGGAAATTCCAATAGAACCTAATGATGGCTTGAAATAGAATTGGGAACTAGTTTCAAAAAATCAAATATGAACACCACATGGATATGATAATTGAGTTTAATAAAATGGTTGAAATGACCATAGAGATCATTTAATAAAAATGAGACCCAACCTAAACGGAGCCAAAACCAATCAATTTCTCCCTAAGACACCAGGGCACCCAAAATGACACCCGGCCACCCAAAAGCATACCAGCACCCTTACTAGCCCAAAATTACCATTTTAAAGCTAATGGAAGCATCAGAATCCTATTCCCATACTTTGGTTTCCATGCACTTACTCCAGGAAATTCTCAACTCTTAATAAACTGAGATTACACAATTCATCTCAAACACAAAATGAAAATGCAGGAAATGAAATAAAGGTCCCTATAGAAATAAGTATGCATTTTATAGATAACAGAACTATCAGAATTTGATTCCTAATGTGTTTACTAAGAATCACCCTCGAGTTTTGCTATTTTAAAACTAAAACTTCAAACTAGGGAAACTGAGATAGCGGGATACTGTGCTTCCAGGGAATCGAACTATCGATCCTAGCAAATCATAAATGACTTGGGGAAACTACTAGATGGCTCTAATTGCAGTAAAAGCAGAAAATCAAGGAAATGACTAGAGGGGTCCTTACACTCGCATATTATACACTGACTATGGAATATAATATGGTTGAAGGATGTATAACCTTTGGTGTGTATTGTTAATATGTTGACTCTGGAGCATAGAATATTTTTGGGGGATTATACTAGTGGTAAGATCTTAGTAAACATCCCCTGATTTAGGTTGGTGGCTTTAGACCAGATCTAGGTAGGCTTATTATTTTGTGTGCTACATGAGGTATTGTGTATGATTAGGGTGTATGTGGACATTTTTTCATAGATAGATAGATACAAATTTATTATAAAATTAGTATCCCAATATAACTTGTGATATGTTCCTATCCCGGTATGATCATGGGAGTGAATTGAATTGGACCGATCTATGATAACTCCATATTTTCCAAAGTATTTGTGTGTACTTGACCCTTAAAGGTCTCCTTCTAGGGAGTTATCTTTGGTGCGATTACTTGTGTCTCGGAACTTTATTTGGTCTAGGAGAGATATACCTTCTGACTAGGGCTTGGCATCCACCCTATGGTTTCTAGTTAGTATTCTTATACCAGTTTATCCTATTAATTAGGTGTTTGTAGGGAGCATGCATTATACATTTAAAAAGGGGAACTTTCTATTGACATCTATTGTGAGATTACGAATACGGGAGGGAGATTTCGGGCACTATTGACCTCTGATTCAAGATTATGAACCGGGGATAGATCATATGGGCACTATTGACCTCCGATGCGAGATTATGAATTGAGGAAGGGGCCTACGGGAACTATTGACCTCCACTACAAGATTATGAACCAGGGAGGTAGCGTACAGGAATATTGACCTCCACTATGAGCTTAACTAGTGAGGTTGTATACTTGTTATCCATACCAATAGGTTGGTAGTTGTTCATCTAGTGTTTTATATTTCTCTTCTTCATTATTATGTATCAGATCCCTCGAATGTACTTCATTATGAGTTAGTTCAGTTGGATGATGGATTGGCTTATTTCAAGCAACTTGAAGCCATTATAAATGGTGATAGATGACTCAAGTCCACATATATTCTAATTGTGAGGGTTCGTTGGACTCACTACCCATTTGAGGAGGCTATCAGGAAGACAAAGAGGGATATTCTAGCCTACTACCCTTATGTATTTGGCTCTCTAGGTACTCCCTTCTTTCCTATTCTTTAGTAGACGAAAGTTCTTTTAGTGGGGATGTAACCTTTGTGTCATTTTCATTTTTTGGAGACTTTTCCATACTTAGAGTGTCCTCATAACTATCCTAAGTTATTTATGAATTACTGGGGTTGATAGTCTGGTTCCCTAGAAGTTTATAGCTTGTTTATTTTATAATTATTGCACCCTCGATCCTTGCTCAACTTATTCAACCCCTAATCATATTTTTGTCAATTCTATTAAGTCTAAAATATCAATTATATTAAGACTTCATATATGATTGCCATAATCGGATTTTGTTTCCATTTCAAGACATTATTATTTAAATAAATGTTGGTTGGGAACCAAAGCATTGTGATCACGTGGCCTTGGTCGTGATCACATAGACCAGGCCCTTTTTGTATCATGATTACGTGACAGTGGGCGACGATCCGGTAAGTTAAGACCACTAGGGCTTACAATCGTATAGAGGTGGGACGCAATTACATTAGAGTCATGGCTATCTATAAATAATTTCTTCTTCCAATTTTTTGATGAAAATTTCATAAAATTTTCCCCAAGTTCTTAATATAAAAAGCTTAAATTAGAAAATTAAGTGGTTTAATTAATTTTCTATTCTATGGAATTATATTCTGGTTGCACACTATTTTCTACAGGTAATTATTTATTTTTGCTAGTACTAAACTTTTCAGGTTCTATAATGTTTCCTTGGCTTATATCTTTATTCCTGCCATTAGTTTGAGCCCTATTTTGTACCACATGATATATAGGTTGTGCTCAACGTGTTGGTATAAATGTTTCCTTTTTTGAGCTATTAGGCTTTACAAACTTGTTATAAAGTTGTATTTCATCCCTACTATTTATTTAGAAATACGGGTCTTTTTTTACTTATCCTTATATGTGGTTATGTTTTTATTAGCCTCGTGCGATTTGAGTTTAGTACTTGATTCTTTGCATATTTTTACATGCTTCTCAAGGATACCACTGGAATCCAGGTAGGGTATAGTCTAATTTCTTCAGATTGGGTATTAGTATGGTATATACATGGTAAAATGACTACTCAGAGCCGGGAATACTAGTTGGAGTCCTATTATGTCTATTCTTATGGCCTATGGCTAATTTAGCAGGCTTGTAGTTTAATTACTTACCTGGGGCTATGTTGCCCTGCCTGCATAGTATATGTTAATTCTGGAACATAGTATTGTTGGGAAAGGAGTATAACATTCGATGCATATTTTTTATACACTGACTCTGGAACGTAGACTAGTTAGGAGGGGACTACATTAGTGGTTAGAGATGAGTAGTTATCCCCTGATTTAGGTTTGTGGCTTTAGAGTAGATCTAGGTTGGGTGATTATTTAGTATGCTACCTGAGGTGTTGCATATCATTAGGGAATGTGTGGACATTTGGCCATAAATAGCCAAATAGGACTTTATAGGACAATTAAAGACCTTGTGTGATGATATTAATCCCTAGCCCGGTGCGATCCTAAGACTGAATTATATTGGAATGAGCTATGATAGCTCTATGTTTTTTCGTGTATGGTGTGTATACTTTGCCCTTAACGGCACCCTCTAGGTAGTTTTGGAATCTTTGGTACGATGACTTGTGGTTCGGGACTATAGTTGGGCTAAGAGAGGACGTACCTTGTGACTAGGGCTTTAAAGCCACCCATAGGTTCTAGTTAGCATCCTTAGACCATTTTAGTTAGAAGTTTAAAAAGGGGAACTTTTTATTAACCTCTTTTGCGATATTATGAACCATAAATGGAGTGTTTAGGCACTATTGACCTATGTTATGAGATTATAAACCGAGGAGGGAGCATACAGGAATTATTAACCTCCACTGTGAGATTATGAATTAGCGAGGGATTGTACGATCATCATTCACCTTCACTGTGAGATTAAGAACTGGTAAGGGAGCATACGAGCACTATTGACAACCGTTGCAAGATTATAACTGGGTACAGTGCGTAAGGGAACTATTTACTTTTTAGTACCCTTTGCATTTCCTCTTTATATGTTGACTTTTACTCTTCAGTACTTATGGGAGGTACTTTTTGGGTATTGGTTGCTTGGTTATACCATCATGTAAAATGGGGTATCGACTAGGTTTGTTGCTAGTAGACTTGCTTATTCAATTCGTCTCTAGTAAGTACTATTCATGCACTTGTTATATTTGTTATTATCTTAGCTTGTTGATGGTTTTTTATTCACTTATTAGTCCTTCCTTGTGCTAGATACATTGGAGCTCCAAGTATGTGTCATATTTGATCATGATCTTCTTGTGGTGTAGGGTCTATGTATCATACTATAATAGTGACTTCCTTTCATACCTATTAGTTTATAAGTCACACACTGATAGCTTACCTTACACTACACTTACTAGCTATTACAGCAGTTATCCCCTTTTTGTTATACATTATATGCCACTGCCCTATTTATTCTTGATCACCCTTT
>JBDJHY010222021.1:0-31162 GCA_039654485.1 Withania somnifera | reverse complement strand
GCATTCCTTATTCCATCTCTTCTTGATTCTTACTGCTTTACTATATTGGTACGTAGCTTACATGCCATCTAGCCCATCGCTTAAGGTTCCGGGCTACAGGGTTGATTCTCTTACTATTGGGATTGTAGGTACCATCATGATCTAATAAACAACATCTTAAAAGCCTAGTATAGGAGCCTAGGTTTTGAATGGTATTGGTGTTTCATAAGATAGTATCTAACTAGAGTCTTTCATATTGGTATAATGACATCCGTATCCTATATTTGGGAGGTTACAGTGGAATTTAGAAAATGACTTATCTTTCTTGACTCTGAGTCATATGCCTTTTTAATTGATGGTTCCTGAGAACTCTTTTGAAAACTCATTCGTTCGTACTCATTCTTTCACAAATGGTTTGTTCATGATCTTTATCAAACAGAGGTGAGTCTTTTATTCTAGTATTAAGGGCTCCTATAAGGGGTCGACACAGGGATCGAGTCAGATTTGGGTAAAGTGCTAGAGCCACCTTACTCTCTAGAGCTTTGGGTGTGAGTAGAGGCCTCAAACCAGTGGTTGGCGGGTATTCATTTTCATCACCCAGTGGACCTAGGGACAACTTCGACACTAGTGGCATTTGAAGCCACGCTAGTTCTGCAGAGCTTGTTGCTGGAGATTTTGGGCTTAGTTAGAAGAGTAGCATCTATGTGAGAATCTCCAGGTGTGGGTAATTGTTCACTGGAGCAGAGAGAATTTAGGTGCCTATAGCAGGATCATATGTCCTTAATGAGTACAAGGTTTGTTTTTATGAGTTTATTGGCCACACCACCATGGTTTTCCCTACTAAGAGGGATAGAGCATAGAGATTTTTACTCATCAGCTAGTCGTGGATCCTTGATAATGGTGGACCATTCTTTTGCTTAGGTTATGGGCTATGCAAGATTCATGGAGGGATTGTTCCTGGAGGCTTATCATGGAGATTGTCGAGGTTCTAGGTCTTCTGGGCGTGGTGGCTAGTTGGTTCTTATCAGGCTGGGCAATCAAGGTTATGGCTTCAGTGTGGGATCACCAATCATTATTCCAGATCATGTCCTAAGCATGGTAGCCTTTATCCTTCTCTGAAGTTTCTTTAGCTAGATTTATCTAGAGGCACCTTGTTAGGGGATTCAGTTTATCCAGCATTCCTGGTAGTTCAGACCTTGTCACCGCAAGTTAGGTGGAGCCACATGTAGCTCGCATAGTACTGTAGACTTCGATGAAGATTCAACTAGGTTTAAGGCTCAGAGTCCCAAGAAAATTACAATTAGTACTCCTATTAGGTCTTTAGGACAGGGTGGTCATACTGTGCGACAAGGGCCTTTTTACAGCATAGGTGGTTGGGAATGTGCCTGGAGTGTGGTAGCTCAAGTAATTATGCTAGGTATTTCCCCCAATGCCATACATGCTATGAATGTGGAGTTACAGGACACCATGGAAGAGAGTTCCCCTAGCATGGGGTGGTTTGGTGTTTAGTTCAGGGTTATCATGAGTTAGTGTTCTCACTAGTTGGAGGCGTTACACATAAAGGGAAAATGCCTAAGGTAGTGCTTAGTATGGAGAGGCAGGTCGTTACACCAATAGTTACTCATTGGTGTCTAGTTACTCATGGTCAAGTTACTCATGGTCAAGCTACACCAATAGTTTTCCTAAGTTTCTAGTTACTCATGGTCAAGCTACACCAATAGTTACTTTGACTACTATGGGGGCAGAGGTTGCAGAGGAAGCGATCATTGGTTTGACTTCACCTTGTGGTTAGCTAGTTTGACTTTTATCTGATTTTTTTGGTGATTCTTTGGTATTTGTGATTCTTCCTTCCTATTTGCTAATTTTATTTTCCTCTATCTTCGGTTATTGGCTAGTGATCCATGGATCGATAACTACTGATTATTGCTTTATAGTTATGTTTAATAGTAGGTTTTGAGGCTAAATCTAGTTTTGTAGTTGGTTGAGGGGCTTGGGTTCTAATATGGCATGTTTATGTTAGACTTGGATTTTCTTAGTTGATAAGGTTCGTTAGTAGCTGGCTTAGTTCATTGTAGCAATATTACATCTCGTTAGTATGCAGGTTTCCCCTTGTTCTCTATATAGTTGTCGACGCCCTTACCAAGACTAATACCTTAGCCACGCCGGCAGATCCTTTGTTACATGGATGGGTTTTATTGACCACTTGGGATGATTTTTTTCCTTGTAATTGGGAAGGTACTTCCCGTTCTACTAGGCATAGCTAGGAATCGTCTGTGGCATTAGAATCAATGTTTTTTGGTTATTTCAGTGTATATGTGTTGTAATAATGGTGTTGTAGTAGTTGTGTTGTAGTGGTTGTGTTGATAGACCCACCTGGACACCCACCTAATCATGAATTTTTCTTATCTATTGAGTTGAGTCATGTCTCTATTTCGTTCCTAGTCATTTTTTAAAGTTTGATAAGTTTTTGCCAAGTTCTATGGTTTAGAAGTCATGGGTTGCGAGATATTTCTGCCGAGATCCATTTGGAATTACGTTGGAATTTATTCCTTGTAGATGGTTCTGTTATTTTATTAGGGGATTTGTAGTATGATTCATGGGTTAGACTGCATAGTGGTGTAGCACATTGGATGCTGGTCAATTCTATAATTTGTTGGTGACAGGTGTTACCTTGTACTTTCTTGCATTTTTGTATTTTATGTTGGTTCTTTTTCTTTGGAAATTTATGGATAAGGAGTTCTTCTTCTTAAGATTTCAAGTTTTTTCATTTTGGATAGGTGTTCCTTTCGGGTTGTTGGTTTTTCGTACTATGCTTGGTGATAACACATTAATTTATGATGATTCGTGGTAGGATCGGGTCCTTTGTTGTCTATCAATATTTTTTAGTTGTTCAGGCCCTTTAGTTGCGAGACATAAAAGGACTATTCTAGACATGGATCCATGGGATATTAGTGTCATAAGTTGGTGATGGTTGTTTAGGAGTGCCTTGGAGCTATTGATCATCAGTTCAGGTGTGCATTAATGCTAAGGAGAATGGGTTCGATATGGGATATTTTAGTATTCTTGTTCTGATAAGATTAATTGGGCTCATGTGGGAGTTATTCCTCATTGGTTAGGAAAGTGTCTTCTTTGAGTCGAGTTGGGTTCGTCATTGCTTATCCGATAAGTTGGTATCATAGGTTTTGGAATTGGGTGAGTTGTTGCAGGATATTCACACAACATCTTAAGGAGTTATAGCCCAGTGTGTTAGAACCAGGGGCCTGTTTATGTAAGTCAAAACTTGGTCTTGTACTAAATAACGATCCTTTCAATAATTGCTCAAGATTTAAGGTTGGAAGGTCAGGGTTGATATTTTAACAATTATTGTTGGAGCATTTTCGCAAAGACAAGGATGGGTGTTGTATTCGTGCTTCATTTTATTTTGATAGGGTGTTCAAGAATAGTCAATTATGGATGGTTGTTTAACTAGATGGTAGATCGAGGTTGTATTATTTAGAGGGTACAATGATTTTGTTCGGGGGTTTGGTACAACAGCTGATATATTATGGTGCATCATGTCATATCACTTCTTTTTTAGTTCTACCCATGCTGCATGTGATTTAGGTATAACTGTAGTTTGGTGGATTGTTATAGTGTGATAAGAGTTGGTGGAAGAGTTTTGAGATATTGAGGTTAGTTGTAGGCCATATAGCAAGTGCTAACAGTTCAAAGTTTGGTTTCTTTGAAGTTTGTCATGTTGGTTGTTCAGGAAATTTTTACTTCTATTAGGGTATTCTCCTCATAGTTTGAGTATGTTATTGGTGTTGCTTCCAAGAGTTGGTCAAGTGGTGCATTTTTCAGTTGCTATGGTGTCGGTTCAAGGTGCCTGTGTAATGACCCATTTGGTGTTATCCTTGATTTTTGCTTTATATGTGTTTAGAGATGTCTAGTAGTTTCCCCAAGTCATTTATGACTTCTGAGTCCATTTTTTCGGTAACTTGGCAACTCTATTTCCTATTATCTCAGTTTTCCTATTTTGAAGTTTCTATTTCGAAATGGTGGAACCTGAGAGTGAATTCTAGTAAGTATGCATCAAATTAAATTCAAACAGTTCTATTGGCTCCAAAATGTCGACTTTGGTCTAGAATGACCATTGATTTTTTTCCTGAGGTTTTAATTTTGAGTCTGAGATGCGTTAAGGAAATTTAGTTCATTAGGAGTTGATAATTGGCCCTGAGTTAATGCGTAGTGATCGGAGTGTTGAAATGGGATTTTAATGCCTCCATCAGCTTCGAAATGGTGGGTTAAGGCTAGTAGGTTCGTTGGTTCGTTTCCAGAGGTATCCGTGCTCGATTTGGGTATGCTTTTGGGAAGTTGGAAAATAGCCTCTTTAGGGCAGTTTTGGGTATAATATTTGCAAATGACATCAATGGTGATGTCGACGATTCTATTAGTTCTAAAATGTCATTTTGATACTGTGTATATTTACCTTGTTGCAAACGATGCCCGATTCCATTTCGAGCGCCCTTTAGTAGCTTTTGAATTTTTCAAAAAACAACTGGGTTATTGTCAAATTGCAAGACGTTCCTTCTGCACAATCGCGTGACTTTTTGTTATGATTGCATAGTTTTCTAGTTTTGTTCAGTATGATTGCATGGGCGCGCGGTCACATAGCGTGAGTTCCTTATTTATCATGATTGCGGTGGTTTTAGTTGTGATCACACCCTTCTGATAAATTGTTCATCGCAATAGTGGTGCATGGTTGCATGATCGCGTTGCATTTGACCTTGATAGGTCGCTATCTCATGGCACTTGGATGAGATAGTGATGAAGGCGTCCATTTCCTTTAACTACAAGGTTCTAATATTTCTAATTCATGTCCCATTTTATTTTCCTCTATGAAGTTCCATTTTCCTTATTAGTTCTTAGTGCTTATTCTTTGGGAGTTACTGGGAGTTGTTTTTGGTAGTTGTGGTAGTACTTGGGTGTTCATTTTGATGCATTTTGAGGTTAGTTTCTCTCTCTTTACCTTTCCTTTTATTGTAAATGTTTTTCCTTTCTTCCATAGTCTTATTTTTTCTAATAGAGGACCTTCTGGTGGTCCAATTGAGATCAAATTCTAACCACGTGTTCCTGAGCTTAAGCCTTTATGATGGTATAATTAGTTTATATATTTGGGCTGCGTGGACCATTTTTGTACCGATTGTCGACCTAATATTTATAGTGCATATGGATCTTGAAATTCCCCTGTTTACTGGTTGATCGTGTTTCTTCTTGTTTTAGGTGTTCCTGAGGTTGTTTGGGTTGTGCGTCCAGGTAGGCTAGATTTTTCTTACTTTTAGATTGTATTCATATTGAATTCTTGTTGGATTGCATCCAGTTAGTGGTCTGGGTAGTTTATTGATATATCGTTCCTTTTTGGTTTTTTGTGCTTTGATAATGCACAAAATACACTTCCTTTCGAAGCATAAGCGGTCAATTATCAAATATAGAACCCAACAAAGGTTGGGGTCGACCCACAGGGAATAGGGTGTCATATATAAGCCTAGTAATCATATCTAATAGTCAGTGTTTATTTCATACAATAAGATGAAAGTAAAAGAGGGATTTGTGTTCTTGCAATGTTCTTTGTTGTGATTAATAACAGTCGATTGAATCAACTGTCTTATTAACCTAGGTTCGTGTTCACCAGGGTTAAACCAAGTTTTGGATTGTAATCACTACATAGTTGCATAATATTTCCTTACTTAGAGTTACATACAAATACAAAGTTTTTTACCTAAGTGTTTTCAACCTTTAATCCTAAGTAAACCTCCTTCACACCAGTTAGGGTCATTAATGAGTTGCTTGTATTTATCATAATAACTCAAGATCATTACTCTAGTTACAGTAGCAACCATTAGAAGAGGGTTAACACCTCAAATTTCTTAGCATAATCTCAACTCCTAGTTTTATCCACATGGTTAGTGCCTAGTTAAACCTAGTCATGTTCTAGTGTTTGCATCTACTAAAAACCATTCATAACATAGAGATTAGGTTCATACAATGGAACAGATGCAACAACATATGTAAATAACAACCCTAACATAGTTTAATCCATGGCTTCCACAACCCTAGGGTTGGGTTTTGTCACTAATGACATCATCCTACAATAATGAATCTAGAAGATAAGGAATAACATACAACAAAAGTTAAGTTCAGTTGATTGTAGAATAATTATCAAAAAGCTTGAATACTTGTGGTCTTGAAAAATATGGGATATCAAAACCCACACTCATAGGTCTTAAATAGTACGTAAAGAATAATTCTTCTTTTATGCTCTCTAATTGTAATAAGTAATCATCTAAAACTATGCTAATTATGCTATTTATAGAGTCTAGAATAAGTGCAATAATAGTAGCTTGGGTTAGGCTTTCTTCAACTTGGATGACAGGGTACGTGAACTTCCTATTGATAGAAGGAATCGTTTGGTCTTCCTTCTGTCACCTCCTTAATCCAGTAAACTTTCTAATAGGTGGTTCCATTTGGTCGAATTGTATCCCAATAGATGTCTCATCAACTGGGCTACCTGTTCCTTGTTTCTTATACATTGGAGTTCTGAGTAGGCGATATGTGTCAGGCAAACTATCTCTCCTTACACGGTTCATTTTTTACACCATCTATTGGTGTGCTTTTATCAATGGACTTCCTATTGGGCGGTTGGATTAGACGTTTCGTCTGAGCCCAGGAGAATAGTCTATTTGTTGACTAAAAGTACTTTTTTCTTATACAAGTGTTGCATACTTCTACCTATTGACTTAGCCCTATAAATACTCAACAAACAAAATTAAAATCATTATTTTTACTTAAGAACATGCTCTATTTTTGGGGTTTTATGTGCACAATGTGACGTAAAATACTGTCACATCAACACCCTCAACTCAAAAAAGTTTCTTAGGCCCTTAGATGAATCCAAAGGTAAGACAAACAACAATAAAATAGGTACAACCCCTCCCACAAAAAGATGGAGCATTGTCCCCAATGAACAACAGATAAAAATATGAGAAACAGAAAGATAAAGTGTACCATCACATCACAGCCTAGGTTGTATCCTCTGAGGTAGCTCCATGTAGCTCCACCGTAGTGGGGGATATGCTGTTGAGATGCTCGGTCTCAGCCGGTGTCGTGCTAGCAGAAGAAACCACCACTTGTGATCATCTTCGATCTTCATTGACCAAAAAAATCTCCTTAGACACTCACAGTGCCTCCTCCAAATCCATTTTTTGCATGGCGGTCACCCTTCATCCTCTTATTCTTCCCTAACTCATCATCATCATCCATAACTACCTTCCCTTTTGACTGTATCTCAGCCAAGCACAGTAACTTGTCTTTATCCTCTGAATTAATTGGGTCCATGGGCAGGGGCCATGGGATGATGTCCCTATAATAATGCAGTCACATCGGCTCGCAGCCGCTCCAACTCAACCTGAAAACTAGCCCATTTAGATAGGCTCATATTGTGGAGGCACTCGTTCATACAATCTTCCATGCAATCAATTCAGGCCTTCATGGTGTCATATGGATCTAAAGCTATCTTTATCTTTTGGTCCATCAGCTGCTCGACATCTATTAATAATACCTCCAACTGGGTTTAATTCCACTTCACCCCTCTGACTAGTCATGCAATATTGGCCCGAGTGAATTTGAACATGGAAGGCATAGGACAATAGGCATCTTAGCTGGAAGGACGACCTTATGTCCTGGAGATGCTAGAGTCTTGGTGTGCAGGAGGGGCACAAGAAGCATCTGTTGAATCAGTTTCCATCAGACCTTTAGAATCTGTCTAAGCAGAAGATGTGGAACCATCTTTGGGCTTCTTTACCTTAAGCTTATTAAGATCTTTCGACCTTTTTATATCATAAGTCTCCAGGGAATCAGTGCCAACATCAATTCTTGGAAGAATGGGTACCTTATACTACTGACACAGTTAAAAAATTAGGCAAGGATAAGACTAGGCAGTACCTCCGCGCATGGAGCGCATCCAAATCTCTTTGCCTATCAGGCAGACAAAGTTTACCTTATACTATGAAACAAGGCAAGAGAACAATACAATAGCTTCATCCGTAATTTATCGGTTCAAGTTGGCTTGATTCACATCCATGCCACAACCCACCAGAATTTAGCAATGAAGCCCAATGATGTTATTTGGATGGACAGGCGGGGATCACACAACCAAGCTGGCTCTATATCAGTCAAGACCTTAGCAAACCAGGCCCACTAAGTCTTCCTATTGGCATACCAGTAAACATAATTAGGATTGTTGGTAAGAGCAGTGTTGTCTAGCCCAAATAGGAATATGTTTATGGTCTCGGCATAAACATTGACAGGCACCCACCGAACATTGATGGTGTCCCAAACCCTAAATCAGAAACCTTGCTTCCCTTAGGAGTAATACACTGCAATATGACCTAATAGTTTTCTTAGAACTCATGGACTAGAATGGATAATACTGGCCAAGTGGTTTATTCATCCACTCCAACCTGTAGTTTCTGAAAACTGTCTCTATGTTTGGATAATCGGGAAAATGATCAAAAACTATCCATACCTCCTTAGTAATACTTCACTGACATTGGCCCTTGTTATTAGTGAGCACCCCCTGAGTAAAAATCTTATCATACCCAGGTTATTCCCATTGGGTCTCATCACGGAACTCAGGATTTTGCTTTTAATCACTTGGAAAACATGCCCTAGTAAGGGATCAATAGGGATCTCGGCCAGTGTGGGTTTTGCACTTTAGGTGTTGCTACTACTGCTACTACTAGCCTAGGCTGAAATCCAATACTCATTTTGATACTCCTCATTAGATAAGGAAGTCATGACTTGTGTCGATTTGGATGTTGTGGAAGCTAGAAGGGTTTACTGACATGTCACTCGTTGTTCGGGGCTTTACTCTTCATCTACTAAACCTTGGGTGGTACCACTATGTTGGTCAACTCCTCGATATTATGATAGTTTAGGTGCTATGAGTACCTAGATAAGACAAATCGTTAGAAAACATATTGCGGAAACACATATATTTATATTAAACTGTGGCAGGCGAGAGGTTAGTGAGAACCGTCTTGAGAGACATGATTAACCTAACTACTCGCCTATTTTGGATGATAAAATAGACGAATCTTCTATTATGAGGCAATTCATATGAGGCTTCTTCTAACTTGGGGAGAAAAATACAAGTCCTAAATAGTAGGGTCTTAAACAAGCGATGCAGCCAGATGTTTCTTTTCCTAGGAGATAATTCGCCTAACTAACCGCCCGATCTAGTACCCAATTTGAAATTTTCAAGAATCCAATCAATACTAAGTTTATAACTTTACTAAGCATTTCAACCAACCAACCTGGTATTTTAAATTTCCCAAAAGAAAAAACAAGCATTTTAATCAACCAACCTAGTATTTTAATTTTCCCAAAAGCAAAAACAACACACACCCCACTTGAGCACAAATAGTGAGGAAAAGAGCTACAAAAATAAATATCAATAGTACAAAGTGGTGGGTAATAAAGAGTTACCCACCCAAACTCAAAATCAAGTAGTAAATAAGCCTAACATACTTACAAATTACTGGTGCAGATATTAGACACTTGAAAACACTTGCAAAAACTTGAAAACCAAGAAGCCTTATGGTCTAGCAGTTTAGTGTGAGTTGATAAATGTTGGTGTCAAATAATCCATCAAGAACTAGCCAATTTATAGCTAGGAATTTGCTAGTGGAAGATGAAGAGGTGCAAGTGTGTTAATGGAAGGTTGATCACGTGAAAGTGTGGGGTTTGTCCATTTTAAAAATAGATAGACATGGTTGGTCCTCACATATATACCCTATTTCATATTTGAGTAGGGTTGGGTATACTTTTTAAAATGGGCCGACCCAACATACTTAAAAATAAGGCCTCAGACGGTTAAGTAGGCAAATCAACTGTTGCCTTACGGTTCATCCAATTGTCAGTGAGACGATGGCATTGGGTGATCCGCCTGAGCCCAAACAAACCGCCCAGTATTCTGTCATACAAAGATTTTTCCATCCCTCTCTATATTTTTATGAATTAAACCCTGTGGCATATGCGATCATAATCTGGACTCTCAAAACATTTAAAAATGTACCAAAAATTTATGAAAATAAAAAACATTACAAAATACGCAAATAAGTGATAGAATTTTAGGTTGCTCCTAATAGCACTTGATTTAACATCGCGGTACGACAGTTATCTCGAGGTCATCATACTATGTCCTTGTTTGGACTTTGCACCATGTTATTGGGCAGTGTTCCAACTCTATGCTGATTCAATAATGTAGATAGTTGCCCTATCTGAAATTCCAAGTGTTGTATTGTAGTCGAATGAGACTCAACCCTTTGATCAATATTTGAAACCTTGGTGTTAATGGACTGAAGACTCTTTTCTTACAACTCAACTTTAGTTAGCACCTTTCCCAACATGTCCTTGATTTTAGAAGTTTTCATCTCCCCCTCACACTATCCCAGCAGTATATGAATTATATTTTTTTATTAAACACCTCCTTATCTTTCCAACCGTTCTGTTCATGGTCTCGGTAGGCTCTTCTATCATTGAAGTATTCACAGTTGTAGTTCCAACCTTGGGTCTCATGTTGGAACCCCTAGTTTTAAGGTACTTAGCCTCTTTGTTCAAGTCAGAGTCATTAATACCGCAAGGCCCTTTCTCACAGGACTTGACCGCTTTGACCCTACCATAGTGTCCCCCGAGTATTTGCTTCAACATTAGATTAAACTATGTCTTCAAGTGTGCCATATCTTGGTCTCTCTCCTCTTCTCTACGGTGTTGCTTAGCTGTCATGACATTACTCTTTGCCCCACCAGACACTTTATACTCTCTGGTGTGCCAGGCTCTCACATTTCTCGTTATTGTGTCCAACTCTTGGGACACTTGAGCATAGGTGCACGACATATAGAACCCACCATTAATTCCATCCATAGATAGTTTTGAAGAAGCATTGAGTGCATGGTAGAATGTTTCCTTAAATAGTTATCTCTAAGACCATATGTGGGGCATTGCTTGATTTTCTTATTAAATCTCAGCCATACTTGATGAAGAGTTTCATCAACCCTCTGCTTTAAGTTGGTTATCTCATCTTGTGGTACAAGAATTTTTTATAGGGAAAAGAACCTTTCTAGGAAATCCTCTTTATGTTCCACTAAATTTGCAATAGAATCGGGAGGTAAGTCGTTCAGCCACATATTAGCCTCCCCACTCAGTGATAGTGGGAAAAGCCTCAGTCGAATAGCATTTCGTTTCACTTCAGGAAGGTTGTAGGACTTCCATATGGATGTGAAGTTTTTCAAATGCAAGTTTGGGTCTTCACCAGCTATTCCTCCAAATAGACCCTTCATAGTAAGTAGAATTATCATTGTGCTGGTAATATTAAATTTATTGCCTAAAGCTAGAGGGGGTAGTATGATTGCCCGTGTCACCTCTCCATCAAGGTTTGCCTCATCATCATCCATATACAGTTTGTGTGGTCTCATAAGTTGAGTTCTACGAGGTGTATCCAGATGGTTTGTGGGTTATGTTTATGCATGGTGCTATTCAAGCTTAGGTAAGGTTGCATGATCATATTTGTTCATTCTGACAAAGGTTCTGGATATCTCGGTGTTTAACAGCAACAAAGATGCTCTTTGAGTTTGAGTATTGGGCATGTGCTACCTATATCTTACAACATACAAAAAACAACACACACATGAAAAATAGAAGAAAACATAACTGTAGTTACTATATTTAGACTTTACAAAAAATCATATTCCCAGGTAACGGCGTTAAAATTTTTTATAACACCGAAACTAAACTTCTTTTGGAAGCATAAGTGGTCAATTGTCAAATATAGAACCCAACTAAGGATGGGGTCGATCCCATAAGGAATAAGGTGTCAGATATACACCAGTAATAGTAGCTAACAGTCAGTGTTTATTTCTAACAATAAGTAGAAAGTAAAAGGGGGATTTCTGTTCTTGCATTGTTTGTTGTTGTGATTAATAAATGTCAATTGAATCAATTATCTTTCTAACCCAGTTTCATGTTCACCAGGGTTCAACCAAGCTTCAGATTGTAATCACTACACAGTTTCTTAATCTTTCCATACGTAGAGTTATGTACAAATAAAAAGTTGTTTATCTAAGTATTTTCAAACTTTGATCCTAAGTAAACCTCCTTCACACATATTAGGGCCATGAAAGAGTGCTTTGTATTTATTATAATAACTCAATATGATTACTCTAGTTACAGTAGCAACCATTAGATGAGGGTTAATGCCCCGAACTTCTTAGCATAATCTCAACTCCAAGTTTTATCCACATGGTTAGTTCTAGTTAAACATAGGCATGTTCTAGTGTTTGCAACGTCTAAAAACCATTCATAAAATAGAGATTAGGTTCATATAATTGAATAGATGCAACAACATATATAGATTACAACCCTAACATTGTTTAAACCATGGGTCCCCACAACTTTAGGATTGGGGTTTTGTCAACTAATGACATCATCCTACAATAATTAATCTAGAAGATAGGGAATAACATACCACAAAAGTTAAGTTTTGTTGATTGTAGAACAATGATCAAAAAGCATCAATACTTGTGGTCTAGAACAATATGGGATATCAAAACCCTAACTCACAAGTCTCAAATAGTACATAAAGAATAATTCTCCTTTTATTCTCTCTAATTATAAGTAAGTAATCCTGTAAAATTATGCTAATTGTTCTATTTATAGAGTCTAGTGATAAGTGCAATAACAACAGTTTGAGCTTGGTTTTCGTCAACTTGGATGACAAGGTAAGTGAACCACTTGTTAACAGACGATGTTGTATGGTTTTTCATAAATCGGCTCCTTAATCCAGTAAACTTTCTACTAAGTGGTTGCAATCAGGCACACTATCTCCCAGTTGATGAGACATTGGCTAGGCTGCCTAGTCCTTGCTTCTTATCTAGTAGAGTTTTGAGTTGGCGATACATGTCAGGAGAACCGTCTATCCTTAGGCGGTTTGCCTATTACACCCTTTTTTGGTGTAATTCTTTCTAGTGGACTTCCTGTTGGGTGGTTGGAATAGACATTTTCTTTGAGCCCAGGGGAATCGTCTCTTTGTTAACTGAAAGTTCCCTTTTCTTGGAAAAGTGTTGAATACTTCCACATATTAACTTAACCCTGTAAATACTCAACAAACAACATTAAAACACACCGTTATTACTCAATAACATGCTTTATTTTAGGGTTTTAGGTGCATAATGTGACATAAAATACTATCACATCATGCTTGTATACCCCTTCAGGGCGAGTGCAGGGGTCCATTATTTGTTGTATGCTGTGTTTAGTGTGCCCAGACAGCCGATGGAGGCCATGTGGATATAGTATTGGTGCTGAGTTATTGCTAGCTATTTTAATGAGGTGTGATCTTAGCTGGTGGTTACTGGCCTTTCTAGAATTCAAGTGCGCCTCATTTTCCTTGGTTTTTTTTTCTACCATACATACCTTGGTGAGGTTGATCGAGCGAGGCCTTTTGTTTGATTTACTACTTAGGGAGGGGGTAAATTATAACAAAAATGTGGTTTTTTGAACTAAAACAAAAGCAGATTTTGATAACTTGATCTCCCGTAACAAAGATATGGTACAGGCTATTTTCATAAAGATATAATCGAAACATGGTTTTCATATATTATGTATGTTACTGGGTTACATCATGGTGGTTTGAAACTGAGGGTTGGGGACTCTATTTTTTAGCACTAAGGGTCGGCTACTCTATTGTTGGCACTAAGGGTCAGGGACTCTATTAATTGGCACTAACAGGGCAAGGACCCTGCATTTGATTAGGAGAAGTGGATCTCCAGGGTGCTAACCCCTCTATTGGAACTAAGGAGGCACTGACCTCTAGAGGGAAGGGCTCCCTATACGGGGATGGTGAGTTCGTTAGTACAGTTCCACCCCTTTACATCATCCCTTTATTGCTTGTTTTGTGCCTTGCAGGCTGACGATGGCAGTCATGCTTGGTTTTGTATCCCTGTTTGTCCCTACAGGCTAGATGGGCATCAGGTAGGTTTTATATGTTTTTCATTTCTATGTATATCTAGTGTGGGATGGGGAACCACTGGAGCTTATCTGTTAATTGCTTTTCATTCTTCATATATTTTTTCCTTATATTTACCAATTCCATTTATCGATTGAGTTTATTTGGATATCATATATGCTTCCATGGGATTGTGCCCTGTGTTAGTCATTCTTTGTTGATTTTTGTATTGTTATGAATTATTTTCCTATTCTATTTTACTTGTTATCCTTCTGACCTATGTTACTTACTCGTTGTCCATAATTGTATTTGATTGATCTTAGTCAGCCGATGATACCTAGTAGGTACCCTGTGGTGTTCGTACTCATGCAACGCTTCTCTACTATATATGTTGTGTAGATACTAGCACGGGTGATTGCAGGAGACGAGATCGTACGAAGTAGGAGTACAGGTTAAATTCAGAGATAAAAGTAAGCTCCAGCATTCAGGCAGAGCCTGTTCTCCAGTCCTGTTCGGTTTCTACCTTATCCTATTCAGGGAAGACTTGTTTTACATTTTCCTTGTGATGGAGCAGTTGTATATATTATCTTTTGTTTACTCTAAAGTAGTTAGGTTGCTTTGTCACAGTCATCTGTCTTAGGAGGTGTTGTATATCTTTATGTTGTGGTATATTTCTTTTATCCAACTCCTTATTGCTTTATTTTTTTATTGTTAGCTATTATCAGCCCATTGCTTGCTATTTTGGACCGACGGGTTGGTTTGGCCTAATGGTGGGATCTTAGCCGCCATTAAGATCTAAGTTTTTGGGTCGTCATAGTATAGTATCATAGCTTAGGTTTCCCTAGCTTCTGTGATAATGGAGAAAGCATTAGTAGAGTCCTACAGATTGGTGTGGGGACGTCTGTGACCTATTTTCGGGTATGTACAAGGTTCTATTGGAATGAACTCTCTTTCATTTCTCTCCCGTGTTTAGTACTTGTGCCAGTTTCTTTAACTGTCTATTTGACTTCACTCTTTTCATGGATGGTGCATACTCACGGCCCGTTGGTTGATAGGGACTCCCTTTTTTATGCTCATAATACTCCACTCAAGTGTAGAGATGGGGTAACCGCATGTACTCATCCAGTTGGTGCAACTTCGATACCTTTTCCCCAGACTATAACTTCTACAAATCTACTACCAATTCATCAGACTACTACAGTGCGTTAGCAACTGTTTTTGCTGCCCCACATAGCCACCGTGCAATAGCTTTTGTGGAAGATTCTTATGTTTTTTAGCGGTGTACTCTCAGAGGTTCCTCAGAGTTCTGCTCAACGGGAAGCACATGGTGCTCAGCCTCCCAAGTATCCTCTACTACAATTCTGTTGGTTACACCACAACCTATTTCGAAACTAGTAGTTCCTCAGAAGGATGATAACATATTCCTTCAATCATGTAAGGTAAAGAAGATTCTTTATTACTTTCTCCTTATATCATAAGTTAGGTTCTCAGGGGTAGCAGAACAGGACCCCAAAGAGCTTGTCACTATTTGTGAGGAGAGGTTGAGGAACTTGGAGTTATTAGTTATGCACTGGTTGATCTGTTACTTATTTGAATGAGGGAGTTACGAGCCACTAGTGTAGAGTGATTAGTGATCACAAGCCATCTCGGTCTCCATCTATGACCTGTGGCAAGTTTTGAGAGGCTTTCTTAGACTAATATATGCCCTGCAGTGCCCGAGTAAGTCTAAGATTAGATTTTGATACCTTGAAGCAGGGGTCCTTATCTGTTATAGTATATGAGGCTAGATTTGTTGAGTTATCGAGGCATGTAGCTGAGTTGATTCTGACTAAGGAGGAGAGGATCTAGTGCTTTGCTTATGGATTAAGGGTCGACCTGTGTAGGGAGGTGGAGTGGATGTTGGTGTTGGGTACATCATTTTTGAATATTATTGATCCAGCCAGGAGTATGGATAAACTACATCTCGTGTCCCAAGGGAGTAGCGAGAAGACGTAGTATGAGGTCAGTTATTCTGGCTCTTGATAAGATGGTAGAGACCTTAGAGGTGCTCAGACTTACAAGAAGTATCAGGCTTCATAGGGGCTTCAGAGGATGATGAGGGTAGTTAGCACACTAGAGGCTCGGGATAAAGGTTGCAAGGCCTAGTTGGTCAGGTTAGGGGCTCATGTATCCGTGGGGGATAGGGCGGGGTGATTTTAGTGTGGGGATCACAAGAATTATGCCAGGTATTCCCCAGGGATGTTGGAGATGGTGTGCTTGGAGCTTTTTGCCTATGTAGAGAGATGGGTCATATGATGTGGGATTTTCCATGATGCGGGACCGCCTAGGCACCATTTCCAACGTAGCCACTTCAGTTAACCCTAATGGCTAGGGGTATCTAGGCTCTAACTATGGGAGCTAGGGGAGTTGGTCAGAGGGACAAAGTTGAGGATCGCTAGGGCGGGGTCTGTCAACATCTTTATGTGATCCAAGACAAGCCAAGGTAGGAGCCTTTGATGATGATATTCCTGGTATGTTACTTTAGTGGTAGGTTTTGGCGTTGCTTCTCTTTAGCATGTGATTTGATTTATTTCATCCTTTTTCTATTTTTCTTAGTAAGTGCTTACTTCTATTTAATTGTTGTTACACCTATGGGCAACTGTTATTTCTTGTCAGGTTGGTAGCAACGTGGTTTTTCCTTGACTATTAGTTGTAATCTAGCTCTGGGGTGCATTCTACTAAGTTGGTTTAGTTGGTTGTGTGTTGGCCTGAGACATAGCTAGTGACCTTGTAGTAAGGATTCTATTAATTGAGACTCAAAGGGGTTGTATTGGAGAAGGTCTCTTGGACACACATTGTTTGTTGGTTGGGTTACCTAAGGTTTGAAAAGGGGTATTCAAGGGTAATATGCCCTAACACGTTTGATCCTTCGGGTACTTTCCTTTCTTTGACTTTTGAGGACAAAAATCCTATTTAGTGGTAGATGTTGTAATAACCCATTCGTTCATTTCATTTGTCCTTGTTTAGAGACACCTGGTAGTTTCTCCAAGTCATTTATGACTTGCTAGGATCATTAGTTTGGTTACCTAGCATCTTAGTTACCTGTTATCTCAGTTTTCTTTTTTTGAAGTTTCAATTTTGAAACATTGGAGCTTGAGAGTCAATTCCAGAGTCAATTCCTAGTAAACACGCTCAGAATTGAACTTTGATAGTTCACTTAGCTCCATAAGGTCGACTTTGATCTAGAGGGACCTTTGGTTTGTATCCCGGGGTTTTCGTGTCGATTCTGAGCCATTTTGTACAAATTCAATTCATTAAAAGTTGAGAATTGGCCCATAGTTAATATGTGGCGATCATTATGTCAGAATGGGATTCTGAGGTTTTTATCAACTCTAGAATGGTGTGTTTAGGGTAGTAGGGTTTTGGGTTCACTTTTGGAGGTGTTTGGGCTCGTTTTGGCTATGCTTGTGGGATGTTGGAAAAGTACCATCTTTTTGTTGGTTTTAGGTTAAGGGGTGTTTTTCATGTAAAGAACCTTCAGTGGCTGTTTCGATGATTCAGTTATGGCCAAAATGTCATTTTTATGCTGTGTGCATATTTGGTTTATTTAAAACCATTCCCGATTCAGTTCTACACCCTAATTGGGAGCTTTTGTATATTTTATAAAAAAATAGGTTGCTGTCAAATTGCATGTAAAGTTCTTTCCACGTGATCGCGTGACTTTTTATCACGATCACATAGTTTTGGGGTTTTCTCCAGCATAATCGAATGGGTAGAAGTGCGGTCATGTAGAGTAAGTTCCTTGTTCAGCAAGATAGTGGTGGTTTTTGTCGCGATCAGGCCCTTCTAATATATTGTGCATTGCGATCACGATGCATGGTTTGAGAATTATGATGACTTTGATCATGCCTAGTCATGATCGCGTGCCACTTGGACGTGATGGCGATGAAGGCACCCAATACCTATAAAACTAGATTTAAGCATTTCTAAATAATTTCAATTCCATTTTTCCTCTCTCAATTCCACTTCTCCCATATGTTATTGGTGCTAATTCTTCAGGAGTTACTGGGGGTTCATTAGTGGTTTCTCGGGGGGTGTTGGAGACTCGTTTTATCGTGTGTTAAGGTTGGCTATTTCTTCTTTTCCTCTCTTTTCGTTGTATAATGTTTTGCACTTAATCCATTATGCTATTTTTAGCCAATAGAGGACCTTCCGGTGGTAAAATTAAGCTCAACTTCGAATCACGTCTTCTTTAAGCTAAGGCCCTCATGCTAGTATAATTAGTTTACTTTTTTAGGCTACGGGGGGCCTGCAGGCCCTATTTCAGGCCCAATATATATTGTGCAATATGGGTCTTAATATATTCCTCTTGACCTATTGATTCTATTTTTGATAGTTACAGGTTGTTCTGTGTGTTTCCAAGGATGTCCAGGTTGTGCGCACGACTGGTGGGAGCTTTTCATCGACGTCCAGGTAATCTAGGTTTTCCTTACTTTTTAGACTTGGTTCATATTAAATGCTAGTTTGTTTTGGCCAATCGATGGGCTATATAATTAGTTGGTATGTTATTCCTTCTATTTTATTGCATTTGCTTACCCTTTCGAGGCCCACGGGGGGACCCATTATGAGACTATGTGGATATAAATTTGGTGCAGAGTTAATATATAATTTATCGGGTGAGATGTGTGCTTAGATGGTGGCTTCTGGCCTTTCTATACTTTGAGTGTGTTTCCTTTGCTCTGGATGATCCGCGATCAATAATTTAACATCATGAGTTCTGGTGATTGAGAAAGGGTGTGTCCCAGGGATATAGTAACTTCGTATTCGTAGAAAACTAACTAAAAATCAGATGTTTTCTCTGCTTAACAAAATAATGAAAATGGAGATTTTCTTACTTATACTTATACATATGCCACGACCACCTTGTGGGATGGCGCTATCTTCTAATATAATTGAGAAAAGTTTTTAAGTTACCATGGATTATATATTGTTACTCAGAGTGGTAATTTTGGCTCTTACTGGGCGAATGCACCCAATTTTGGCACTAATGGGGCGGAATCCCCCGGTATTTGCACTAATGGGGCTGAGTCCTCCGATATTGGCACTAATGGAATGAAGACCCTCGATATTTGCACTGATGGGGAAGAGACCCTTGTGATGGAACTGATGGGGAGAGGACCCCTAAGATTGGCACTGATGGGGCAGAGACCCCTAATATTGGCACTGATAAGGTGGAGTCCTATGGTACAACATAACATTATTCGGTTTTATTTTTCAGCACCCCATGCATTCATTCTCGCATGTTTGTGCTTGTGGGTTTAAGGAGGGAGTCATGGTGATTTTGTTTGTATTGCATGTATCCGGTGATGGGATAGCTCACCTTGGAATTTTATCTATTTATGGGTTTCGTTTCTACTTATATTGCTGCTTGCCCTTATTCGTACATATTTTATTTGTTGGTTGAGTTAAGCTGGATATTAGGTACACTTCTGTGGGCTTGTGCCCTGTGTGAGTTATTTTTCGTTGATTTCCGTATAGTTATGCCTTATCTTCCTTTACTATTTTTACTTATTTTCTTCTGACCTGCTTTACTTACTTGCTATTCTTACTTGTATTTGATTAAGCCCGGTTGGCCGATGACACCTATTAGGTAGCTTTTGTTGTTGGTACTCATGTTACCCTTATGTACCATTTTTGTGCTATAGATACTACTAGGGGTCATTGCAGCAGATGAGATCTTGCTAACTAGAGGTGCCGGTTGATTTCATAGATCAAGGTAAGCTCCAGCATTTGGGCTGAGCTAGTTCTCTAGCTGTGTTGGGTTTGTTCCTTATACTATTCAGCGAAGACTAGTTTTGTACCTTCCACCTGTTGGAGAAGTGTATATTAACTCTTGATTACTCTGATGTTCTTAACTCTATTTGGTCACATTCAGCAGTCCCGAGAGGTGTTGAACATTATTTAATATATATTCTTTAGTCTATTCCTTATTGTTTTATTATTTAAAATAAATAAATTATATTTGAAAATATTACCCAATCATTTTCTAAAATTATAAATGAAATTAGAGATAATATTGCTCTAAAAAATAAACAAATTAATTTTATTAAAAGTGAAATTAATTGTCTGACTATTGATAATATCCTACAGAAACCTAAACTAAGTGGAAAAAAATAATTTATATATAACCAGTTTTCTTTGCAGATATGTGGCGACCATCGTAACTCTTTTTGGGAAAGGAAAAAACATGTAATAGCCTTCCATATGAAGAAAGATTTTCTGAAAATAATATTCCTACAAAAACTAAGTCATGCCAAATGAACTCTGAATATTTAGAGTTATGCAAAAATGAAATTGAATCTTTATTAAGTAAAGGTCTTATAAGACATTCTATATCTCCATGGTCAGGTACTACTTTCCATGTTAATAAAAAGGCAGAGCAAGAACGAGGAGTTTTCAGGTTAGTTATAAATTATAAATCACTTGATAAGGCTTTAAAATAGATCAAAGGATCCTATTCCTAATAAAAACGATTTACTAGACAAATTACATTATGCTGTTGTATTTTCTAAATTTGATTTAAAATTTGGATATTGGCAGATTCAAATCTCAACAAGAAATAGATATAAAACTGTCTTTAATGTCCCAACAGTATAATATGAATCGAATATTATGCCATTTGGACTGAAAAATGCCGCCTCTAAATTTCAGAAAATCATGAATGATATTTTCAATCCATATAGTAATTTCATAGTTGTTTACGTTGATGATATACTAGTATTCTTTAAGTCTATAAAAATGCATTTTAAACATCTTGATTTATTTAAGAAAATTATTATACAAAATGGTTTGGTTATATCTAAGCCAAAAATGATGCTCTTCCAAACAAAGGTAAGATTTTTAGGCCATAATACTGAAAAAGGAAAAATTGTTCCAATTAATAGAAGTATTTAATTTGCCACTAAGTTTCCTAATGTTATTACTAATAAAACACAATTGCAGAGATTCTTAGGAAGTTTAAATTATATTTTTCTTTTTATAAAAGAAATGGCTAGAGATACTGCTATATGAAATATTAAAATATAATCCTAAATCTAGGACTGAAAATCATACACAAGCAGTCAAAAAAATAAAAACCAAACTTCAGAATCTTCGATGTTTAACCCTAACCAATCCTAATTTGAAGAAAATTGTTTAAACTGATGCTTCTGATACTGGCGCTGGAGGAATTCTCAAGCAATATCTCCTATTGACAAATGTGATTATATTGTTCAATTCTATTCAGGTAAATGGAATAATAGCCAGAAGGACTATGCTACTACAATAAAAGAGATTCTTGTTATAGTAAAATGTATTTTGAAATTCCATGAGGATTTATATAACAAAAAGTTCTTAATAAGAACTAATTGTATAGCCGCTAAAGTTATATTTGATAAGGATTTCAGACATGATATCTCTAAAAAAATGTTTGCAAGATGGCAGGCTTTATGAAACCCATTCGATTTTCAAATAGATTATATTAAGGGATAGAATAATAATGTTCCTAATTTTTTAATAAGAGAATATCTAAATGATTAATATGTTTAATGATGAAGAAATGAGAACCTCATTTCAAACCTCCTCTAATAGAGGGAGGACAAGAGGAAAATCTGGAGCCGGTAATAATAGGTTAATAGCTCAAATAGGAAACAGGTGACTTATAGCCGCTAATATTTCAAGTTCTAGTTCATCTACTAATCTTCATACAGATCATCCATTATACAAGGAATTTATAGAATTCGTAAATAATAAGCAAGGGGATAATACAAACCCTTTATATTCTTCAGCTCTCAAAAAAGATACAGAGACTATTGAAGACTACAGACAAATTACTAGGAAGCAAATTATATTATTCCTAGATAATAGTGATATAAAATGGAATAAGTATCCATGGAGAATTATGGATAACTACTTTAATGGAGCATCATATGCTTTACTGACTTATAAATCGCGAATTCATTTTGAGACCATATTAGTATCGTTGGAATCCGCGGAATTGCAATATTTTTTTCCCTTATAATTCAAAAATTATTTATAATTTTTCCAAGACCATTATAAAGAAGATATTGACACCAACAGATTTAGAATAAGTACCCTAAGAGAACAGGGTTATATACACCTATAACAGAAAGTACCAGTTAAATATAATCACTGGATTATAAGGATGCTTTTAATAGAATCTTGTTATGTGAAAATGAGCGGTGAAAGCACTCATGGTTTATAAAAATCCTTGCTTCCTATATGGAATGAGTAAAAAGAGATTTAGTAAGAAAAATTTAATATAGAAATCCAGATGATATATCAATGGCTTCCGGTGATAAACAGGAATGCCTAGCAGGAGAAGCACAGAGTATTGATAGTATAGATGATATGGAGTTAGACTTTATGAAAAATTTACGAAAAGAAGAATCTTCCAGTAATAAAGCCGAAAAATAAAAAGATAAGGAGTAAGTGATGGGCCCCATTTTGATACATTATTAAGGGAATAAAACTAAAAAACTTTTATAAAGCTACTTTGATAAAGTAGATTCCTTCAGCTACTTTAATAAAGTAGATTTCTTCCTAATAAGGAAATATACAATATTTTATTTTATCATTTTGTATACTTTTTCAGCTATATAAGGAGGAGAAATTTTTAGTAGAAGGCAAAACTTTAAGAGTTCAATCTTTATTTTTTAGTTTTTCCTTGTGTATTTCTCTAGTGAGAAAACTCTCTTGTAACAAATCCTTCATTAATAAAAGTTGGTGTTTCAAGAACTACTACTACTGCTGGTGTCTTGTTGAGTTATTGTTTATTTTATTTCTTCATTTTATTTTGTTTATACTAGTTTAGCATGATGGGGTAAACTCGTTTTTGTTGAACTATAACATCCTAAACTACTAACATCATGGGTTAATATCTTAATTAAATAGCATCATAAGATGGCAGAGAGTGGGGAAAACCCTTATCTAAAATAGCTCCAAAACTTAAGGTGCAAAACCCTTACATCTTTTAGATGGCATAAAGATATTTTTTATTTAGAGTCATGGAACTACCAGAGTGTAACAGTTCTCATTGAAAGTCTAAATTTATAGATGGTCTACCAATATTATTTGCTGAAAGAGTAAGAAAAACTCTTAAAGGAAATAATACATGCATTAAATACGATGGTAATCTTATGAGAATTTGAACTACAGAAGGTTTAGGTTTATGCAATGAAATTAAACTAAATCAACAGATTCATAAATATCATCTTAATGAAAGACAACAATTAGGGGAAATTTTTCAGCAATTTGCTATAGACATGACCCAAAAATCCAAAGAGTCATATAAACATAAACATAATAATAGAGATTTTTATAAATGAAAAAAGAAGCGAATGGAAAAGAGAGCTTCTAGGAAAAAAGCTTATAACAAAAAGAAAAGAATGTATTAAATCTAAAAATCCTAATGGATGTTATAAATTTGTAAGATTTGGTCATTATGTCAAGCATTGTAAAGTAAAAGAAAAATAAAAAATATTAATATTGATGAAGATTTAAAAGATTATCTTTATAAAATATTATTCGAATCATCTTTTGATGAGTCTGATAAGGTAAGTGATGGGAGTAATAATTCCACTGATGAAGATTTGAGACTTCTTAAAGAAGCACCTGAATATTTGTAAACAAGATGATTGTATACATTGTCAAATGGGTCTTTCCTGTGAAAGTAAAGAAGATGATGATTTTTATAATATGTATTATCTGTTCAAAGATTTAGAGATCAAGGTCATTTATAATGATTATATTTTTAAAATCCTCAAGATAATAAAAGATTCTTAAATTAGATCTCAAATCATTGATAAAATTGGAGAACCCTCTACTAGATATACTAGAAAGGAAGAGGATATTCCTACTCTAAAAAGACCTTATACTATGTACGAAGTTAAAAGGCTTATTCATAAAAAGAATACTACTAGTACTCCTACTACTTTGGAAGACTTAGTAGTCGAGACTGATAATCTCAAAAAAGATGTTTCTGAACTCAATAAAAGAAACCTGGTATTTGATGAAAGAATATCTAAACTTGAAAATTTTGATTTGGATAGTCTGAAAAAATCAATTGACAAGGAAGGAGATAAATTTTTACAAACTCTTCAAATGATCCCGTTATAAAAAATTTATATAAAAATTACTTTGTTTTTTCATTATAATTTCAAGATAAAACTTACTACTTTACTTGATAGTGGTGCAGATATTAACTACATCAATGAAAGACTAATACCTTCTAGCTATTTTCATAAAACTACTTATAGTCTTAAAAATGCAAGTGGACAAAAAATGCATATTAATTATAAATTACCAAAGACATCTATGCCAATATAAAGTTTGTATTGTAGAAACTTTTATTTTGGTCAAAGATGTTTTGCATGAAATTATACTACAAATATCATTTTTACTCATTTATATCCTATTACCAGATGTGATACAAATGGCATCACCGAAAATTTTAAAAATAAAAAATTATATTTGAGTTTATTACTTAATTTTTTAAAAAAATTATAAATGAAATAAAAGATAATATCATTTTAAAAAATAAAAGAATTGATTATATTTAAGAAAATTAATAGTTTGACTATTGATAATATTTTACAAAAACCCAAGCTAGAGGAAAAATACAGTTTCTATATAACCAATTTTCTTGGCATATATGTGGTGACCATCCTAATTCTTTTTAGGAAAGGAAGAAACATAAAGTTAGCCTTCCATGTGAAGAAAATTTTTGGAAAATAATATCCCTACAAAATCTAGGTCATGCTAAAAGAACTCTAAATATTTAGATTTATGAAAAAACGAAATTAGTTCTTTACTAAACAAAGGCCTTATAAGATCTTCAAAATCTCTTTGATCTTTTGCTGCCTTTTATGTAACAAACAGGAAGAGCAAGAAAGGGGAGTACCCAGGTTAGTTATAAATTACAAACCATTTAATGAGGTTTTAAAATGGATCAGACATCCTATTTCTAATAAAAAGGACTTATTAGATAGATTGCATGATGCTATTATATTTTCTAAATTTAATTTAAAATTAGGATATTGGTAGATCCAAATCACTGAAATGGATAGATATAAAACTGTCATTAATGTCCCAGCGGGACAATATAATGGAATGTTATGACATTTGGGTTGAAAAACGCCCCATCAGATTTTAAAAAAAATCATGAATCATATTTTTATCCCATAGAGAAATTTTATAATAGTCTACATTGATGACATTTTAATCTTCTCAAAAAAATAAACAGATGCATTTTAAACATCTTGATGTATTTAAGAAGATTATTATACAAAATGACCTTGTTATATCTAATACAAAAATGATTCATTTTCAAACAAAGATAAGATTTCTAGGTCACAACAATGAAGAGGGAAAAAAATCCCAATTAAGAGAAGTATTGAATTTTCTTTAAAACTTCCTGATGTCATTACTGATAAAACACAGTTGCAAAGATTTTTAGGGAGTCTGAATTATATTTCTCCTTTTATAAATAATCTTGCTAAAGATATTGCTATTTCTTATGATAGATTAAAAAATAATCCTAAGGCTTGGACTAATAGTCACACACAAGGAGTAAAAAAGACTAAGGCTAGAGTTTATAATCTTCCATGATTAACTTTAGATAATCCAAATTGGAAATATTCTTGAACCTAATGCCTCTAATATTGTCTATGGGGGAATCCTTAAACAATATTCTCCTATTCATAAATGTGATTATATTGTTCAATTCTATTAACGTAAATGGAGTAATATCCATAAGAATTATGCTACTATAGCAAGAAAAATTCTTCCTATAGTAAAATATGTATTAAAATTTCAATGTGACATTTACAACCAAAAATTTCTGATAAGAACTGATTGCAGAGCTGCTAAATTTATTTTTAAAAATTTTAACATGATATTTCTAAACAAATATTTGCAAGATGGAAGGCTTTATTAAACCCCTTCAATTTTGAAATTGATTATATTAAAGCACAAAGTAATAGTGTTCCGGGTTTCTTAACAAGAGAATATTTGAATGATTAACCTGATGTTTGATGCAGAAATGAGACCTGTATTCCAAACCTCCTCTAATAGAAGGCGGGCAAGAGGAAGAAATGAGCCAGTAATAACAGGTTGATAGCTCAAGTGAAAAATAGGTGGCTTATATCTGCTGATATTGCAAGCTCAAGTTCTAGCACTGGTCTTAATATATATCATCAATTATATAGAAAATTTATATAATTCATTAAAAATAAACAAGGGGATAATACAAACCTTTCATATTCCTCAGTTGCTAAGGAAAGCAGAAATTATAGAAGAAATAATAAAAAGAAAATAATATTATTCCTGGACAATAGTGATTTGAAATGGAAAGAGGGTCCATGAAGAATCATGGATAAATTTTTTAATGGAGCATCATATGCTGGTATGACTTATAAGCCTCGAATGCACTATGAGACATGTATATGTCATTCAGATCTGCAAAATTCCAACATTTCTTTCCTTATAATTCAAAAAATACTTATAATTTTTTCAAGATTATTATAAAAAATATCTTTACTCTGGAGGAATGGGGAATTAGTACCCTAAGAGAATGCGATTATATACACCCGTAACAAAAAGTACCAGTCAAATACAATTACTGGGATTATAATGAGGCTTTTTATAAAAGGTTGTTAAGTGAAAATGAACAGAGAAAGCGCCCATGGTTCATCAAAATATGTCAAAATGTTAATAGGAAGGATATCCCAGCATGGTTCTGCAAATAGTGGACACTATATGGTTCCTCAGGAAATATTTTACCGGAAAGTTATAAGAATCTTAGTAGTGAATGGGTTGATATATCTCCCAGATTACCCCAAAAAGATAATATATTTTTTAAGATAATGACTCTTACTTATTTATTCATTTAATTCTGAATACCATGTATCATGAAATGGTCAGTGAAAATATCCCAGAATGAAGACGGACTACCCGTTATAAAAAGGATTCTCTATACTAGATTTTGAAACAAATTAATAACAAAGGAAAAAGATGGTGTATTTCATGGACAAATTATTATAGTTAGTATTAAAAAAATAATTAAAGATTATAGCATTTAAAAGACCATCGATGATACTTAGGAAGATGACAATCCTTTGAAACAATTGTCCAAAACATTACAGATGAAAAGAGGACTGATGAATAAAGAACAAATACTCGCCTCCTGTATAGAAGGAGTAAAAAAACTTATTAAAGAATTTTAATATTGTTGCCAGATGATATTTCCATGGCTTCCAGTGATAAGGAAGATACATGTCTAGCGTGAGAAGCACAAGTGTAGATAGAATTAATAATATAGATTTGAAGTCTTTCATAAAGAAAATGCAAAAGGAAGAATCTTCCTGTGGAGCAAGGGACAAAGGAAAAGATAAGGAGTGAATGATGGGCCCAAAATTAATAAATTAATGGAGACGAACGATAAAAACTTTTATAAAGTTTCTTTTACTGAGGCTGCTTTAATAAAGCAGATTCTTTTCTGATAAGAAAACATATAGTAGCTTTTTTGTAATTTTGTATGCTCCTCTACCTATATATAAAGAGGAAAATTTTATAGTTGAAGGTAGAAATTTTAAGAGTTCAGTCTTCGTTCTTTAGTTTTTATCTTGTAAATTTCTCTTGTAAAAAATCTCTCTTATAAGCATCCCTTATAAATAAAAGTTGTTGCTCCAAGAAATCATATTGCTACTGTTATTCGTCTATTGAGGTATTTTTTTAGTTCATAAAAGTGTAGCATGATAGAATAAACTTATTTGTGTTGAACTATAAAACACTAAGCTACTAATATCATAGATGCATAACTTAATTAAATAACATCATGAGATGACAGAGAGGCTAGGTGAGAATAATTTTGAAAAATCAGGTAGGAGAGTCCATGGCTTTGTTGGAAGTCCTATTTATGCCCATTTAAGGCTAGGGGCGCCGTGTTAGGGCAACATTGGACTCATTAATGAACAATTGTTGACAGGATTTGACTGAAATATTGGCACTGAAAATCAATCCTGCACAGCCATCCTTGTGGTCAATTCAGGTTATGGATTTGCCTAAAAGTAAGGCTGATCATTGGAAAGCCAAATTTATTGACGGTTTACCACCCCTATTTGCTGAAAGAGTAAATAAAACTCTTAGGGGTGGTACAAAACAAATCAATTATGAAAATTTTACTTATGGAAAGCTAATAGGGGTCATCACACAAGAAGGATTAAATTGTGCAACGAAATCAAGTTAAACCAACAATTAAGAAAGGAGAAATTCAATCAAAAAATCCATATTGGGGATTTTTTTCAACAATTCGGTATGGGTGATATTCTTTCTTCACATGGTAAAATGAGTAAAAGGAATGAAAATTATGTTGGCTTATATAGCCGAAAAGGGAAAAATAGACATTATAGATCCAAAGAAGATCGAGAATTGCAAAAGAAAAATCATAGGAAAAAAAGATTTGTTAAGCATAGATCAAGGAGAGATATTAGGAAAATTAAATCTTACAAATGTGGAAAATTTGGTCATATAGCTCTCAACTATAAGAAAGAAATTATAAAAGATTTGGTGTCAGAATTAGATGATCAAATCAGGGATCAGATATTTAAGATTATGGTGAAACCTCTGTATTAGAAGATAATAGTGATGCCTATTCCATTACATTAACAATAGTATTAATCTGTTTGATATATCTGATTCTTCCAATAATGATAATGTTGGTTGCGAAAAAGATAATTGTTGTTGTGATAATGATTTTTATAAATTACAATCACAATTTCAAGAGACTGAAATTAAACCCATCACTTTTGATAATATTCTAGAATTATTAAAAGAAGTATTAGATAACGATCTTTGTAAAAAATTATTAATATGGCTTCTACTTCTTCTTTAAATTCTTATAAAAAAAGAGATTTCGTCGAAGATAGTCCTCCGTATTCTTTTGCAGAAGTACAAAAAAGACTTTTACAAAAGTAGGAGAATACCGTTGTTCATAACACGTCAATGGACGATTTAAAATTTGAAGTTGAAAAACTTAAAAATGAGATTAAATCTCTTAAGAAAAATCAAATGATTTTGGATCATAGGGTTACTCAAGTAGAGAAATATTCAACTATTTATGAAAAAAATAAAGGAATTATGCTTTCTGAAGAAAATTAATTAGAAGATATTTTTGATTTCTCTAAACAAATTGGATTAAATCGTAAACATGATATGTTTTTAGGCATGATGTAAATTGTTACTTCACACAAATGTATGTTAAATGTACTATTTTAATTGATCATGAATTTTCTATATATGAGATTGCTTTAGTAGATAGTAGAGCTGATATTAGTTGTATACAAGAAGGTTTAATACCAACTGATATTATCATAAGACCTCACACAATGTTAAGTCAGCTTCTGGTGATCGAATGAAGATAGAATACAAATTGCCTAATGCCTATGTATGTTAACAGAAGGTTTGTATTCCCCACTTCTTCATTCTGGTGAAAGATCAATTATAACCTCCAATTATTCTTGGAACACCCTTTATAAAGGTAATTTATCCTTATACCAGAGTTGATGAAACTGGATTTGACACCACTTATAATGGAAAAAAATTTTCCTTTAAATTTATTACAGACCCCGTAACTTGGGATATTAATAAATTAATTAGTATGAAACAAATCATATGATGTCTTTAAAAAATGAAATTTACTGCATGATAATTAATGATATACTAAAATCTATTAAAGTTTAGGAAAAAATTAAATTAATTTTTGAACAATTTGTTGTATCAATGTGTGTTGATCATAAGAGAGCTTTTTGGGATAGGAAAAAGCACGTTGTTTCCCTTTCTTATGAAGATTCTTTATTCAAGGAAAAATTCCTACAAAATCTTGACCTTGTTAGATGAATACTGAATTAGTTGAATTTTTCAAAAAGGAGATTGATAATATCTTACAGAAAGATTTAATAAAACCTTTAAAATCTCCATGGTCTTGCACTGCGTTTTATGTAAATAATGATGTAGAAAAGGAATGTGGAGTACCAAGACTGTTTATAAATTATAAACCCCTATATAATGTTTTAAAATGAATTAGATACCCTATTCCCAATAAAAGGGATCTGCTGTCAAAGCTTTATGATGTAAATATGTTTTCTAAATTTGATTTAAAATCGGGGCACTGGCAGATTCAATTATTTATAGAGCATGCTTATAAAACTTCTTTTAGCATTCCCTTTGGGTAGTCTGAGTGGAATGTAATGTCTTTCGGGCTAAAAAACGCCCTTTACGGTCCCAATCACGGTAATCTGGCTTTAGTCCTATCGGTTAGCGGTAGTCAGTACGAGATCTAAGACCAAGACGTGAAAAGTAAGAATTAATTTAAGGGGATCTATAATATAATTCTTCAGCTATAATATCAATCTTTAGCTATTAGGTAATCTTTTACCCAAGCAAGAGGCCTTTCGATCTACTACCACTTCAAAGTCTCAGATCATATGTCTAGGAATTTCTGGGTAAAAACGCCCTTTAAATCTTTAAAACACGAGAAACCACCAGAAACTAGACGTAGCCACAAAGATAAATCTGAGACCCAATGTATTAGAGATGACTGTACCACCATCTCAGAACCTAACTAATGATCTACATAATAGATCTTCTTTATCTTAATTAAGTCTAGGTTAATCATTACTATGCAACCAAGAATGATAGCATTCAAGATAGATATGGAGCTAGACAACTATAATTTCAACCATGGACAATATAAATAGAAAAACTAAATAAAATTACCTCAAAGGCGGAGAGTAGAAAAATTAAACAAAACTACCTCAAAGGCGGAAGAGTTGTGCCCAAAGCTTGGATTTTTTAATTTTCTTTAATATACAAAAAGGATGTATATGATTGTTAGCTTGTTCTAGAGAGAAGGCAAAGCATCTAAATTTGAACAAAAAAAAGACTCTATATCAAACTCTATGTTCTAAATGAGGGAAAACCCTCTATTTAAAAGAAGAAAAAAAAAATCTTTGTACAGTGTTCTTATCAATGAAGAGTGACTAGTATGACCTTGATGTGACCCACTGATATAGCTTGTGAGGTCCATATGTTTTTCTTCTTATCTCA
>JBDJHY010222010.1:0-11190 GCA_039654485.1 Withania somnifera | reverse complement strand
AAACATGGAAGAAGGAAACTATATATGCATACCTATATATATATATATATATATATATATATATATATATATATATAAGTAAGGAGGTGGGCTGGTGGGATATCCTTTTAGTGGGGAATCCTTATTCCCTCAATTTTTAATAACAAGATATCAAATAAATTAATATAAAATATTTATAATATTTCAAATACACCAAAATTAATAGATTATTATTTCTAATAAAACCTACCCCTTAAAAAAATAAATTTTCAACATAATTATGTATGCTAACACTAGAGAAATATAAATTAAAACAATTTAATTCAATGCTACCTATCATAACTAAAAATCCTGAAATCGAAACGGAGTCCAAATACAATACTACATATATGAAAACTTTACGTAATCGATATTTCAGACTTAACAAAAGCAACGAAAATGCGATACAAGGTTGTATGAGCTAAGTAGAGCACAGAGAAGCCTCAAATGACAAGGAATCAAGTTACAAAGTCACCGGGACTAAATCAATCGATCCAAGCAAGCCATAAGTGACTTGGGGAAACCTCCACTATGTTCTAAAGCATAGAGTGATCAGGAAAATATGAAAAATGACTTTGAGAGCCATGAATATCCACCACTAAGAATCTTTCATCCTCAAAAAACAAGAAGAGGGAATACCTGAAGACTTTAACAAGAATCTCTCTCTACTTCCCAAGTGGAATCTCTAACCAGACGATTAGCCCAAATGAACTCTCACTACTGAGATATCTCTGGATTTGACCCGCCTCAAAATTCGATCGTTAATAGCCTCAGGCTGCTCAATATAGGACAATCGATCATTTATTCGAATTGACTTTGAATGAAGCATATGAAATGGATCTGGTACATAATGACGGAGCATCGAAACATGAAACATTGGACATACTGCTGCCAATTCAAGGGGTAAAGCCCATCTGTAAACAATCTCACTGATCTGCTTTGTGATTTCATAAGGCCCAAAAAATCAGGGGCTAAGCTTTCCCCTCTGTTCGAACCAATAATGCCCTTCATGGATGAAACTCTCAAAAGGACTATATCCCCATCACTAAACTCTAGCGGTCAATGCTTTCAATCTACATAACTCTTCTGTCGACTTTGAGATGATAGTAACTTTTCTTGAATAACCCAAACCTTTTCTATAGCATCACGAATGAAATCAGTAGATTGAGGTAAGATCTCAACACCGTTGTACCAGCCAATAGGCGGAAGACATCATCTACCATAAAGAGCCTCAAATAATGCCATATGGATGCTGGAGTGGTAGCTATTATTATATAAAAACTCAGCCAAAGGAAGATGTTGATCCAGCTACCACCAAAATCAAACACGCAAGCACGAAGTATATCCTATAGTACTATATAGTCTGTTCTGACTACCCAACCGTCTGAGGATGGAATGCAGTACTCAAAGCCACCTCGGTACCCATCTCTAATTATACGGTCCTTCAGAAGCTAGATATGAATTGAGTACCTAGATTAAAAATAATAATCATAGGAAATCCATGAAGACGAAAAACCTCTTTAACATGCAACACCATGTGTTGCTCTGCATCCCAAGATGAAGCAGTCAGTAGAAAGTGGGCAGACTTAGTCAGCTGATCAATAATAACCAAAATACAATTATGGCCTCTGAAAGTACGGGGAATCCCAGATATTAAATTCATAGACTTCTATTGGGGAATACGAAGTCTCTGAAGCTAACCACTCGGCTTACTATGCTCGAACTTGACCTATTGGTAATTTAAACATAAGGAAACAAACCTCGTCACACTGGATCTCAAACTGTACCACCAATAATATTGTCTCAGATCTCTGCACATCTTCGCTATGCCCGGATGTATAGAATACCTAGTAAAATGGGCCTCATGAAGAACAATATGGATTAGATTTCCAACTTTTGGAACATAGATGCGACTACCCATCCACAACACACCATCAGAAAGTACAAAAGCACAACTAAACTCACCTTTCAATGCCAACTCTTAGATAAAAATCAAGGTACAGTCCTCATACTGACGTTTTATAATCTAATCAAGCAAGGTGGGTATGGCATCAACATATGCAAGTACTATACCTGGAACTTACCCATCGTCTTTGCCTCAAATTCAAGTCCTTTTGAGTCAGTATGTATTGTAGGTTGCAATGATCGGTAAAAATCTCATAATGGACTTGTAAAGATAGTGTCTCCGGATCTTCAGTGCAAAGACTGCCACTGTCAACTCTAAATCATGGGTAGAATAATGACGCTCATATACCTTCAACTGACCTAAGGCATATGCAATAACTCTACCATGCTGCATTAAAACACAACCCAACCTAATACTAGAGGCATCACAAGGTTGATCCTCAACAAGAAGTGACAATACTTGTGCGGTGGTAAGAAACTCCTTGAGTCTCAGAGAACTGGACTCACACTCATCAGACTATTGGAAGGGAGACTCATTCTATGACAATCTAGTCATAGGTGCTTTTATAAAAGAAAAAACCTACAAAAGCATCTATAATAGTCGGCTAGGCCAATAGAACTATGAACCTAAGAATGGGTGGTGGATCGCTTACAATCACGTACTTCTTTAATATTCATTAGATCAATACTGATAATTTTTATAGATACGATATATCCCAAGAATGCCACAGAATCCAATCAGAAGGCACATTTTGAGAACTTCGCATAAAGCTGTACAGTCCTCAAAGTATCGAGTACAAGTCCAAAATATAGCTCATGTTGTTATCGACCCCGGGAATAAACAAGGATGTCATCAATAAACATAATCAAAAATAATTCCAAATAACGCCTGAAAACTCAGGTCATAAGATCCATGAAATTTACGGGGGCATTTCTCAACCCAAGTGGCATGAAAAGAAACTTATAATGGTCATACCGGGTCCTAAAATAGCCTTTTGAATATCCCCACCCTGGATCCTCAACTGGTGATACCCTAATCTCAAGTCAATCTTTGAGAATACAGAGGCACCCTCTAAATGATCAAATAAGTTATCTATCCATGGAAATGGATACTTATTCTTCACTATAATCTTATTCAACTGCCGGTAGTCAATACATGTACTCGAAGAACCATCATTCTTCTTCAAATACAAAACAGGAGCACCCCAAGGTGAAACATTGGGGTGAATAAAACCTTTGTCAACCAAATCCTAAAGTTGAATACTAATATCTCTAAGATCTTTTGGAGCCATGTGGTACGGTGGAATCAAAATAGGCTTAGATCTTGGCTCAAGCTCAATAGAAAAATCAACCATACGCTTAGGTGGGAGGCTAGGTAACTCATCAAGAAACTCTCGAACCACAGGTGTGGACTCAGGGGAAGGAAAACCAACACTCACATCACGAACTAAATTTAAATAAGTAGAACATCCCCTGGATAGAAATCTACTGGCCCGAATACTAGAAATAACAGGCACAGTAAAACAACCACCAGAACCCTGCCATAAAACTGGAGGTACCCCAAGCATATATATGGTCACCATATTAGAAAAGAAATAGAAAACCGAATGATAAGAGGATAACCAGTCCATGCCCAGAATCACATAAAAATTAATTATGTCAAGAGCCATAAGATCAAACCAAGTACCCGAATCCCCTATAGTCACAACAAAAGCTCTGGTGGATCTGATCCATCACTAAAGACTCACCAATGGGGATAGCCACACTCACAGGCATAGGTAAAGGCTCTCTCACAATACCCAGACGGGGTGCAAAGTAAACAAACACATAATACAAGGTAGAACTAAGGTCAAATAACACTAAGGTCGACTGACAAATAATAGGTTACATACCAGTAACAACTGCATCAGACAACACATAGCCCTAGCATTTTCCTTGACCCAAATTACTAGTTGCACCTCTTTGACTACTCGGGCCTCAAGGCTTTGTAGATCCGTCCCTGATGGGCTGACTACTCTGACCAGTCTTAACTGAAAGTAATTATCCTACTAGGCCATTGTGGTCTACATCTACGATACCAAATCCCCAGGAACTGAGAACCACTAAACTCTTCTGAGGCACTGCCTCTTATCACTACCTCTCTCTAACAAGCGATGGTGACTCTCCATATTACGTGTGTGGTCTATCACTGCCAGTAGTGGCTCATCTTGAGCCAATAAAGCCTCAACATCTATCTATAGCTCCATTCTCAATCCAACAACAAAACAACGAGTCCTCTCAATAGTTGGGCAAACTGAGCCTCATATTCTGGAATTTTCATAAGTCAATAAACTGAGTCTGAAGCTCCTACTGAACACTCCATGGGGCATACTTCTCCAAAGCATTAACAAAATCACTCTAAGTCATAGGTGGTCACCCTGTTGGTTTGCTATCTTGATGTGATCCCACCAGGTCTTAGCCCAACCCTCTAGCTAATAAAAAATAAAATCAACCTTGTAGGTATCCCTTATTTCCAATTTCTACAGCTTATCCTCATGCTCAGTAATAAACTCGAAGGATCCTGAGTGGAACCATTTGAGTACTTCGGAGGCCCAATATAAGAAAAATAATCATGCATCTTCCAATCCTCGAAAGTCATAAAAGGAACCCCATACAAATCCTATACTGGTGGAGATAAGGGTGCTACAGGTGCTGGCTATGGATGAGGAGGGACAATAATTGTCTCTTCCACTAGCTGAGCTAGAGGAGCTGGGGCACCCTGTGCTGCTCCTTATGCTGAGTCCGAACCTCATCTCTACCCACCATGGAAAACATGTACCACCACATAAATTTGAGTGTATCATCAGACAGTGGTTGCATCTCAGGTGGAGGTAGCTCTATAGAACTAGCTTTGTCTGCTTCACCCTAGCTCGACCTTGCCAGTAACATCTACCTCTAACTTTGCCCCTGCCCCTGACCGGAGCTCTCTGAAGAGGCGGGGAAGCATCATCACCTCCAGATATCTCCAATATAGGATGCATAAGAACCATATGTGAAAGAATATAACTAAAGTGAATAATCCATAAACCAATAAAAATATCACATGAAGGACAACAAGAAGCATCCCCCTATAAAAAAGCCATGTAGCCTCCCGAAGATAGGATACGAACATCAATGTACCAATCTACGGGACTCTACTAGACTCTCTCTCCTACAACCATGGATACTGAAGAAACTATGGCTCTGATACCACTCTATTACCACCCAAAAACTGGGAAGTGATGATGTCTACACCACACCTGTAGACAAGCCTCACCCAGTCCCAAAGCGATCAGCGGTGGGCCAGTAACAGTAACCCAAAAAGAGAATAAAATAAAAGAAAGAAGAGACAACTCAACAAACCAAACAGAAACACACTTTCCAAAATCTGGTGTCATGGCTGAGAAGCTACTAAAAAACACATATAACCAGGATAGAATACAAGTCTACATGATCAAAAAATATATATAAAAGTTATCCCAAGTCTGAAATAGAACAACTCTAACATAGATGAAGACCAAGAGCAACAAGGACACCTGATGCTCACCATATCCCTGGAACAACACAACTCTATCTGGCTCGATCTTGACCCCGTCGTTGGTTCATGTCCGGATTTGCACCAAAGGATGCAAAAGTATAGCGTGAGTACCAAAACAACGAATACTCAGTAGGCATAGGCCGACTGAGTAGAAATAAGGACGAACAAGGTAAAAAGTAATAAAAAACAAGATAATAATAGACTAGCATAATCAACTCATAGATAGTCAAACATGCCACTTTCCAGAATCCTTGGTGAAACCATAAAGATATAGGCCCTAAAGAATTTGTTTTCTATAGAAAACATTGAAATTATAGTAAAAACGAGTGAGTACAGGCAACAAAAGCACATGGAACCAAGATACCGAGCTTTCACGGAGAAAAACAACGAAAATTGACCTCAAATAAAATGAAAGGTTGTTGATTTGAGAAAAATAAGAACACATGTTCTCTACTTTTATTTTTTGATGAAGGAAACATTACTAAACATTGACGAAGGAAATTATATATGCATAGTTACAATATATATATATATATATATATATATATATATATATCGTAAGAGGGTGGGGATGTAGCACATCCTTTTAGGGGAGAATCTTATTCCCCCGATTTTTAAATAACCATGTATCGAATAAATTAATATAAAATATTTATAATATTTCAAATACACAAAAATTAATAGAAAATTATTTCTAATAAAACCTCCCCTTAAAAATAAATCTTCAACATAATTTGGTGTGCTAACACAAAACAAATATTAATTAAGTTAAAGAGATTTAATTCAACGCTATTTATCGCAACCAAAGATCCTTCAATCGAAATAGAGTCCAAATACAACACTCCATATATAAACACTTTACGTAATTGATATTTAGAACTCAACGAAAGCAATAAAACTATGATACGAGGTCTTATGAGCTGACTACAGCCCAAAGAAGCCTCAAATTACAAGGATTTAAGGTATGAAGTTACCAGGAACTCGATCAATCGATCCCAGCAAGCAATAAGGGACTTGGGGAAACCTCTATTACATTTTAAAGAACATAGTGATTAGGGAAATACAAAAAATAACTCTGATTTCCAATACAAAAAATCTCTCCATTTCTTATCCCATTCAATGAGTGTAAGAAATGGAATTGAAAATCATACTGATTTTACCTCATCGAATATAAAATTGTGTTATAAATCCTAAATAGAACCCTGACCACTCCAGTTTTCCCTAGAACCCTAGAGTTCCTGTAATTGACCTTGCAACCCTTGTAGAAATTCCCATGATTTCTTAGCATCAGAACATTATTATAACTGTCCCAAGTCGTTTATGACTTGATAGGAATGATAGGTTGACTCCCTGGGGGTTTTACTATTTGAATTCCTTTATAGTTATATATTTTTACGTATTATTCATCTTATACAATTCTGAATAACCTTTTTGTTAGTTCTATTGAGTCTGAAATATCGACTACATAAAATTTCATATATATAGCACAAAATTGGACTCTATTTCTATTCCATGTGGTTTTTGAAAATATGTAAGGAAAGGGATGTGGGAACCAATTTATCACCCAAATGATGATAAATAGGTGGCTGATAAATCTTCTAGATGATCAATTTATCAGTGGCTGATAAATCATCCATATGACCAATTTATTGTTTAGTCAGTGACAAATATAAAAATATTATGTTCCTCGAGATTTCTCATTTTCTTATATAAATTTAGAGTTTTCTTGGTTATTTTAGAGCAGTTTAAGAGTCTTATTAATCAAAGTTTTAATCAATAAAAACTCATTATGAGGGTTCTACGATCATTTTTACCGAGTAATTCTTTATTTTTGTTATTATATAAACTTTTTGGGCTTATATCTTACATTTTGCCCTTAATTTGAGCCCTATTCTATACCATATAATGTATGAGCTGACTCTACATGTTAATATAAATATTTCTTTTTTTGAGCTATTAGGGTCTACAGAGCTATTTTAAGCCTAGATTTTTTACCCCGCTACTTATATAGCAATATATATCATGTTTTACATACCTTAACATATGGGTTACGTAGTTTCTATCCTCTCACAATTTCGAGCCTTGTAAGTGATTTTGGATTTTAGACATGCTTTTTGAGGACATTGCAGGAATTCAAGTAGGTTACGGTCTACTTTCTTCATACAGAGTATTAGTGTACTATATGTATGGTAATGTTCTATCTCGAGACTAGGATTTCTGGTCAGGCCTTGGTATGCTTATTATTTCGGCCTGTGGCCTACTTAGCTGGCTTGTTGCTTAACTTTCACCCTGGGGCTATATTTCCCTACCTACGTGTATCAGCTAACTCTTGAATGTAGTGTGTCTGGGGGATGAGTAACAACTTTGATGTGTATTTTTATACGCTAACTCTGGACCATAGTGAGGTTGGGAGTTGATTATACTAGTGATTAAACCTTAGTAGCTATCCCCTGATTTAGGCTGGTGGCTTTAGAGATGATCTATGTAGGCTGATTATTATGTATTTTATCTAAGTTGTATGTGTGATTAGGGCATGTATGGTCCTTTAAGCCATAGATATCAGGTATGCTATGCTGGTTAGTTAGCTTCCTTGTGTGCTGATGTTGTACCTAACCGAATATAGCTTTGTAGGGTAGTTAGTAGCCCGGTGTGATGATATCATACCCTAGCCCAATGTAAGCTTGGGAGTGTATTGTATGGGACTGAGTTATGATAGCTCCGTACCTTTCCCTATATGGGTGTGATCTAGGCCCTTAGAGGGAACCCTCTTTGGGAAGTTATGACACTATTGGCATGATTACTCGTGTCTTGGGGATGTAGTTGGGATATGAGAGAATATACCTTGTGAATAGGGCTTGAAATACATCCTATGGATTCTAGTAAGTATCCCCAGACCCATTTATCTTTTTGTTAATTTTGTGTTACGGTCATGCATTAAACGCTTTTAAGGGTAAATTAACTTTGACAAAATAATAATTGGAAACCAATTTCTTATATATTTTTATAATTTCCACGACTGTGCTTATGAGTAGTATTGAGCTTTTTCCTACACTACCTTAGTCTATTTTCTTACTATTTCTATGATTTCTGGACAATGCCTACATCATGACAGTGGGTTTTACAGAGATTTTGATTTTTGCCTACATGACTAAGCTTGAGTTTCCACTGAGATATGATATACGGGTTGAGCCTGAGTGTTTTCCTTTTGTCCTGATGATTATGGAACTTATTGGCTTTTTACAAGAAATTTATATGTGGGATTGGATCCCTACATGGACCCTCCAACTTGGGCCACTATGCCTGGGATATGTTGCACAACTAAGGAAAGGGTATACTGTGGTCTGTTGGGTAAGTATACGGGGAAGCTTATGGGGGTCCACTCCTAATAGAGCCATGTACTGGGGAGGGTGAGTACGAGCACTTATTTACTTTTCCAGGATCCTCTTGCATTGCATCTCTGCGCATTGACTTTCACTCTTTACGACTTATGAGGGAAGTACCTATTGAGTTGCTTGGTTTCCTAACTGTACATGCCGGTAGAATGAGGTAGTATCCAGGTTTTTTTGCCTGTCGAACTTGTTTATTATCTTCTATTTCTGATTAGTAGTCTTTGCACACTTACTATCTTTGTTGTTAGCTTAGCTGGTTGATGGTGTTGTACTTACTTGTTGGTCCTTTCTTTTGATTATCGCATTGGAGCTCTAGGTATATGTCATGTTGGGTCATCATATGCTTGTGACCTGAGTCTATGTGTTATACCTTGTTATTATCTTTCAATCAAACCGATTAATTGATACTGAACACACTGCCAAATGACCCTTCAACATACTCACTAGCTGTTGTTGTAGTTTCCCTTCTTATTGTGCATTATATGTTGGTGCCTTAGTTACTTTCAGTCACCCTTACCTTGATTGTTCTTAGTTTCCTGGTTGGTATATGATGCCTACTGGGTACCTACTGTTTTTTGTACTCATGCTATACTTTTGCATTTTTTATGCAGGTCTTAGCACAAGTTCATCAGACTGGACGTGATTGTGTGGACTGGCTTGGTATTGTTCAGGAGATACAGTGAGCAATTAGAGTTCATATTGGTTGTTTATTCTTTTGTCTCTATAGTTGATCCTCTTGGAGCCTGGATAGCTATTTTTTTAGCTTTTTCCCCTTTGTGGGTTGCATTTTGTACCTTTTTGTATATAGATGGTCACAGCCAGCATACTAGGTCCTGGGGAGTCATAATCGGTTATGTATTTCATATTTTATTTCTATTTTATCTCACCATATCCTTCTTTTTTTCTTTTGGGTTTCTTGGAGCTGACTCATCGCTACTTGCTTTGTGCCAGAGTTAGGCTTGTATATTGGTGAGTTATAGATGCCATCATAACTCATTTTTTATGTTATGATAGAGTGGTATGAGAAATCTAGGTTCACCGGTGTCCTTGGATGTAGGAGCAAGTGTTTGGTAGAGTCCCATGGACCATTACGTTATGTTTGTATCCTATCTTCAGGAGTGTACAAGATATTCCCTAGGAAAGACTCACTTTTTGACTCCTTACGTGCGTTATATGGTTATTAGGTTTCTTATAGCTTTATTTGTCTTTATTTCATGCAAATGATTAGAAAGAGGCCCTCGATGGGTCCTAGTGAGGTTTTTGTGCATATTCCCGGAGCTTTACAATCGAAGTCGAGCAACAGGAGACATACCACCAAATACAGGGCTTGCGATCTACTCGAGCTCCAACAGGAATTACTATTATGCCAGCCTTTCAAGGCACCATAAGTCAAATAGAGGTACTAAGGGTTTTTCTAGGGAAGCCTCTTGTGGGGATGTGTTTGTCAATTTTCATCAAGAGCCTTTGACTATCTGGGTCTATGAAGATATGTTATATGAAAAGTTCAGGGACACTACTATAATCTATCCTACTAGGTATAATAGAGTGTTTTATTTCTTCATATGTTTGGTCTTGCCACTTCGTTTGGTGACAGAATAGTTGGTAGTAGCGGGACACACCCTTGGATAGATTTTTAGACAGTTGTCAGTCGTAGATTGGGACTGTCATGAGACCTATGGGATTAGTAAATAGAGAGCCAGTAACAAGGAAGGGTGTACTCCATCTAGAGGCAGTAGGGGAGGAACATCGGGGTTATTTTATGTGTGAAGAGTTTGGACATGGGGCCATAGATTATCCCTTTCATGGGGCCCTGTTATCGCAACGGATTGGGTTGAGTAGCGAGGGTTTAGGTCTAGTTTGTTCGGCCTTTCCTTTGGTTTTTCATGATGTTTTTAGTGACATCCATTCCGTGAGTAGAAAGTATAATGGATAGGGGTCCTTGCATCAGATTTAGGTTGGTTAAGCCAATCAATTTATTAGACTCTACCTCAAAAGCCTGACAGAGACCAAAATATTCAAATTAGTCAATGTCTTCAAAGAATTTCTAGTGGTTATCGATTGTTTGGGAGAGGTCAGTATAGGCAGGATAGACGTAGGCCTCTGCAGTGGTATCAGGGATATCCCTGTAGACCATTTTTGTCCTTAGTGCCATCAGCGGATGTCACTCAAAGCAACTGTATCATCAAGGGTACATCTACTGGGATTCGATGCGTGGGGGTCCAAGGGGATCAATTAGTGGTTTCATTCGAGGTAGAGACTGGTCTTTTTATGAGTATAGAGGTCCATACTATTATTCTAAAGCGTTCTCTTGGTGTAGGTCTA
>JBDJHY010222001.1:0-11190 GCA_039654485.1 Withania somnifera | reverse complement strand
TTAATGGAGGAAAACTAAGAAATAAGGAAGAAGAAGAGAAGGAAAAACTCACCTAATTTCGTGTAGAAATCATTGAACAATGTTGATAATAATTTTCTTGGCCTTGGAATGGTGTTTAGGAAGGGTTTTTGCTTTGAAACGGAGAATAGCTGCAACTGGGACTTTTAATAATTTCCAGTTAGCCAACACATCGCGATTGCGCGGCCATTGGCTGTCCACGATCGCTTAAAGCACTTTCTATTTCATCACGATCGTGTGGATTAGTCCGCAATCACGTAGGCTTGAGTTTACTGGTCATCGCGATCGCGTGAAATTGTCCCATGATTGCATAGAGTACCTTGACCTGCACCAGCTGCAGTTCGAATTCTACATGTTTTTGAATTTTCCTTCGGGGATCAAACGGGGTCTAATTTTGACAAAAAAATATGTATACATCATAGAAACGACATTTTGGACTCAATGGAATTGACAAAACTTAAATTCGAGATCGTTTACTCAAAATGACCCCTCAAACCAAAAGGGCCTAAAATTGTATTTTTCCGCCAACACCCCAAATTTGCAACGATAAGTCCAAAATTATACCAACACTATACCTAGCCTAAAACCATCATTTTGGAGCTGCTGAAAGCACCAAAATCCCTACCCGACACTCTAAACATTGAATTACCACTAAAGCTCCTCTTTAGGCCATAAACTTAACTAAAATCCACAATTTCACATATCTTGCAAACGACACTTCCAAAACACACACTTAAGGTCAATCTTGACTTTGTTTGGTATTTCAAAGCTAATGAAGCTGTCATAATTTAATTTCGATCTCGTCTTGAAGGAAAGTTAACTTTGGTCAATAAGTACTTTGTTTTAGGCTCTAAAATAGGGAATTTGAGATATTTCTCGACCAAGTCACCAGGAATCCGAACTGTCGATCCCAGCAAGTCATAATTTGACTTGGGGCAACTAACGAATGCTCTAGAATGCAAAAAGTCACGTATTTATCATAAATATCCATGAGGGTCATTACATTCACAGACCTTGATTTATAGTTGAAAAATCTAACCTTTGAGCAAAACTTCATTACATATAGTTTTTGACTTCATAAAATGTGTTCATCAATAATACCATTTTATAGATACACCCATTAAAAAGTGTAAACGTTCATGAAACTTATAGCCATAAGAGTAAACTAAATAATATATTAATAATAAATTGCTAATAGTTGAATGCATGAAATATTCACAGAGTTTCATAAACGTAGAGAAAGCATCATAACCTTAGGGAATTATGCATAAAATAGTTGAACTTTAAACATGGGTTTTTGAATCTTAACTTGAAGAGATTTTATGAAAAACTTGTAACTTTGGACATGATAATAGAAGAAGATTTTCATTGAAATCCTACATACCTTAATTTCTCCCACAATACTTGAGAAAAACCTTAACTTGAATATGGGTTACAAGATTTGAGTTCTTGGTAATTTTGAATTGATATTCTTATAAATTCTAGAATCTTGTATGGTGGAATCTTGTTAGAAATTCAAATTTTAGTGTTAGAATATGTGGGAGAATAATGTAAAATTCATAAAAGGGAATTACTTTGATGTTGGAGGAGCGAGAGGAGAAAAAATATAAACTTTAGGGCTGATGAGAAGGTGAAATAAGATGAAAATTCCAAAAGAAAGCTTTTAAATATCTCCCATTGCGACTATGGGCGGTCAGGGCTTAGGTCGCAACTATTTTTGTAGGTCCGCCAAAAATTAGAATTAGGTTGCCAAAAGGTATCTCCCTGAAGGTCTACTGGAAGTTTTGGCAGTCCACCAGAATATGGTGGCAAGCTGCCAGAACTTACAAAGCAGACACATCTTATTGAAATAATCATAACCTTTTACTCCGAACATGAAATATTAATTGATTTCTTGTATTGGAAACTAAACTCATAAATATTTAATTTAATTGGTCATATATCACCTAACTCCTTATATTTTAGGAGATATTCTCATTTGAAGTTGACCTAAGAAAGAAGTTAAGAAAAAACTAACTAAGTCGTAGAAAAGTTTTGGATTTAGCTTCGCAATCGGGGTTCCTTAAGATCTTAAATCATATCCAACACTCTTCGTAAACTTGAAAAGTTATATTAACACCTAGATTCAAGTAAACGTGTTGCTTTTGGGTCTAACCATATACGTATAACAGTGTAAACTTTAGTTCCATAAGATTAGAGTCTTACAATATCTCCTCATTGGGATCATTTATCCTTAAATGGTGGATAAAGATAGAGTAAGAATATAGATGGAATCATTCTCAAGTTATCTATCAAAAACTTTACTTTTAAAATACAGAATGAAATGATTCATACATTAAGTTAGGACTGTACTTGAGCATGCTTGGACAAATATTTTCATAGGACCATAAGGTGACAAACTTATGCATATAAACTTCTATGAATTTCTATAGGAAAAGGTTATTACCTTGGATATCATCATGAAGAGGGGAGAAAAGATGAAGATATTTAAACTTCACGGCTTTTTCGGCCTCCCATGTAGCCTCTTCAACATTTTGATATCTCCACAATACTTTAACAGATGCAACCTCCTTTGTCCTCAACGTATGAACCTGATGATAAAAAATTTCAACCAAAACCTATTTACATGAAAAACTATATTTAATCCAGATACTTTCTAAGGAACAACGTGCGACAGATCACCTATACACTTTTTAAGCATGGATATATGAAATACCATGCGCACCACTACTAACTCTTGAGGGAACTCCAACTCATACACAACATTTTCAATTCTCTTCAAAATGCAATAGGAACCTATGTATCAAGGGATTAGCGTCCCTTTCTTGCCAAAGTGCATCAATCCCTTCATGGGAGAAACTTTGAGGAATACTCAAACTTGAAATTCCAAGTCTCTATGCTTCACATATGAATACGATTTTTATCGACTTTGAGAATTCTTCAACCGCTTTCTGATCAATATGACCTTCTCTATAACTTAGTGGACTAAGTCTGGCCCTATCAAAACAGCATCACCTAACTCAAATCAACTAATTGGAGACCTACATCGCCTCCTATATAGTGCCTCAAATATGGCCATTTGAATTCTACAATGAAAACTATTATTATAGGCAAAGTCACTACGAGGTAAGTAGCCATACCAATTAATATGAAAGTCAATAGAACATTCCCTCAATATATCATCAAGTGTCTGAATGGAGAGCCTTCACAGACCGTTTGATTGTAGGTGAAAAGCGATATTGAGTTGAATATTGTTGCCTAAGCCCTTTTAAAAAAATCTCCAAAACTAAGATGTAAATTGTGAACCCCTATCTAAAATAATGATTAAGGGACCCGTGAAGTCAAACTACTTCATGAAGTGCAACTTGGCAGACTTCTTTTGAATATATAGCCTTGACAGGTAAAAAATGGGCAGACTTGGTCATTCTGTCAACTTTTATCCATATTGAATCATGTTAGCCATGTGCGTGAGACAAACCTACGCTGAAGTCCATATTTATCATCTCTTATTTTCAGGTGGAATTCTAACATCCTGATCCTTGACATCGGGCCTTTAATGTTATACTGTCACTTGCTAACAATTAGGAAATTTTTCATAAAATTTGCAATGTCCTTCATATAATTACACAAAAAGACCTCTCTAAAATCTCGGTACGTCTTAGTAAAGTCTGTATGTATTGAGTATTTGGTTCTTTGAGCCTTAACTAGAATTTTCTCCTTCAACCCATCAATGTCTGGAACACAAAGGTGACCTTGCTAATGAAGCACACCATCTATCCCTCGGGAGAAAGCCTCAACCTACTTCCTAAGAATTGCATCCTTAAGCTTCATTAAAACTGGGCCACTGTCTTGCTTTTTTTTTACCTCTACACCATGGAAAGCTGTAAAGCATTTGAGACCACAAGACCTTCATCATCTGTATAAACCAACTGAACACCCAAATGTGCAAGTTGATGCACTTCTTTAGCAAGTTCCTTTTTATCTTCCTCTATGTGAGGAACACTCCCTATAGAAAACCTGCTAAGAGCATCATCAAACACGTTAGCCTTACTTGGGTGATATAGCAAAATTACATCATAGTCTTTAAGGATTTCAAGTCATCTATTCTTTTGAAGATTTATCTCTTTTAGAGTGAATACATAGGCTCTTATGATCTATGAATAAATCAACATCATACCATATAGATAACGGTGCAAAATCTTTAAAGGAAAAACCACTCTAGCTAGCTCAAGATCATGGCTAAGGTAGTTTTTCTCATGAGTTTTCAGCTATGTATAAGCATAAGAAACCACCTTACCATTTTGCATCAACACACAACTAATACCAACTCTAGACACATCATAGTACACCATAAAACCTATAGTACCCTCTGGTAAGATCAAGACCGAAGATGAAGTAACTTGAGAATTCAGATCTTGAAAACTCTTCCCACAGGCTTTGGACTACTAAAACTTCACTTTTTAGTCAGCCTAGTCAAAGGGTTTAAATAAGTGAAAGTCCCTCTTTGAACCTTCTATAGAAACTAGTTAAGCCTAAGAAACTCCTAATCTCTGACATTGTTGTTGATCTAAGCTAACTCATGATTGATTCAATTTCATAGACATCAACCTAAATACCATCACCAAACATAATTGACCTAAAAAATTTATAGACTATAACAAGAATTCACACTTTGAGAACTTAACAAACAATTGTCTATCTATAAGGGTCTAAAGAACAATTCTAAGGTGATCAACTTGTTCACCCTTACTATTGGAGTAAATCAAGATGTCATCTATGAATTGAATGATGAGGTACTACTTCAACACTCTAATTATAAGTCCATGAAATCTACAAGAGCATTTGTCAAACTAAAATACATAAGAAGAAATTTATAATGGCTAGGTTGGAAGATAGACATTGAGAAATCACATTCCATAACCTTCAACTAGTGGTAGTTAGCTCTTAGGTCAATCTTAGAGAAATAGGTAGAACCTTGAAGTTTTTCAGATAAGTCATCAATTCTAGGGATGAGGTACTTAGTCTTAATGGTAACATGGTCCAACTAACTATAGTTAATGCACATAGGAGGGAACCATCTATCTTAAGAAAGAAAAAGACCGGGGCACCCCATGGAGATACACCGGGCTTAATGAACCCCTTATCTAACAAATATTTTAACCTCTCTTTTAACTCTTATAACTTGACTAGGGCCATTCTATATGGTTGAATAGAGATAGGTTCCATATCAGGGAGAACATCAATCCCAAAGTTTGTTTACCTACTGGAAAGGACTTTATGGTGATCATCTAGGAACACATTGGATACTCCCAGACAATAGGGATTGACTACTAAGTTAAGGTTTCAAAAGTGTAATATTGGATCCTTACTAAGTGGTAGATGCAACCTTAGATATTATCTTTCTATATTTCAGATAGGATATGAAACGATCCTTGGGAGTTGAAGGACTAAATTTCAACTCTAACACTGGTTCATTTGGGAATTGAAATTTGACTATGAGTCCAACAACCAATGGTAAAATAAGAGGCATGTAGCCAGTCTATACCGATAATCACATTAAAGTCAATCATACCTAGTTCTACTAAGTCAACTAAAGTGATCTTGTGAAGAATTGAGACAAACTATCTTTGGAAAATTCTTTTTGATGTAACATAGTCACCAATAATAATAGTGACTTAGAAGGATACTAGAAGCTTTTCAGGACTGACTCTAAATTTTTTGTCAATATAAGGAGTGAGAAAAGACATAGTACCCCCAAGATCCAATAAGCATACATATACAGAGTGAAAATCTTTAATGCACCTGTAATAATATCTAGAGAGGCCTCCTAGTTATGGCGAGAGTTTAATGTGTAGAAGCGATTTTGGCTACTACTAGCACATAAAGTAGTGTTCTTATGTATATTTTGACTTGTTAGAGTTGATAAAGAGGTAGTCGAAGGTCTCTTTTTCCTATTTTCCCATACAACAGAGGGTCAACCCTTAAGTTTATATCCCATTTGACCACAAGCAAAACAACTATTTCCTCCATATAAGCATTCACCCGGATAAGTCCTACCACAAGTGCCACGGGAAGAGGAGGTAGAGGTCCCCTAGTGACATTATCTTATGATTGATTTGGCTTTGTTTGCTGATCGTACCCAAGACCGGATGTAGGTGCACTAGCAGAGGATGGTACTAGCATTGCTGACTTCTTCTAAAATGATCATCTCTTCCTAATCCTCTAGTAACTAGACACTTGGTTAGATACCGAGTCGCTCTTGTTTTAGTAAACCTTTTTAGTTTTATCCTTTCTTCATCAATATATTATAAGTGATCCATCAATATATCAATATCCATGTCTCCCACTAACATTACAGATCTCTCTTCCTTAATAATGTGAAGAGAAAGTTTATTAATGAATAGGCGCTTACTGCTCCTCATGTCAACCACTATATCCAGAGCATAACAAGATAATTATGTAAATTTCAAGCCATATTCTTCTACACTCATAGATCCTTACTCTAAATTTGGGAACTCTTGCGTCTTTGTCTCTCTCAGTTATTGAGAAAAGAACCGCCCCAAGAAAGCCTATGATGATATGCTCCAGTCTGGAGGTGCAGCAACATCATTTTTGTTCCTCTTCTATTAATCAAACCAAACCCTTGCAACATCTTTGAAATGGTAGGCCAAAATTTCAACCTTTTCAACCTCACTGACCTTTATAATTCCACAAATTCTCTGTACCTCTTCAATAAAGTTCTCTAGTTCCTCACCCAACTTCGACTTATAAAATTCTAGTAAGTTCATACAGAGGAACTCACGAATCCAGAAAGTTCTTGGGAAATCTGCTAGCCTGCAGGAACTACTTCCTAACGTTCTCTTTAGGCTGTCATAGCCTGAGTAAGAGTGTGAAGTTTATTGCGAAGTTTTGCACTAGTAACATCAGTAAAAAGTGGAACTTGGGGATTCTAATTTCTAACTAGGCATAGGCGAGTGACAACTCTAAGTGGAGGAATTATCTAATATACGTGTAAAGGTAGAGTTAGGGAACTTTATGTAGTTTAAACTACATTGCATGAACTGAAAGAATGAAAGAAAGAGAGACACTTCCTAAACACCCGATAGCCTCCCCCTCATAAGTGTTACATGATTCATAACCATAAAAAAATAATCTACTGAATGCGGCTTTTCAGGTGCCCTAGGAACTTGAATTTTGTGCTATGATACCAACTTTTCACTCCCTGTGTCTTCTAGATGAAACATGGTGCCTAAAAATACTCATGGCTCCAATATAACCCTAGACATACATAGCTAAGCACAGTATAATCATAAAATGAAAACTGAAACTAGATTATTGAGAAACACTATAAAATCTACTCAGAGTCTTGATAAAACATAAAATACTGAGCAGAAAGGGCTAGCATAAAGCATAATCTACTTTATCTGATAAGCCGCTAAAATTGAATAGACTACTATACTAAGACAAAACCTTCGGCTAACCATAAAACAATTTTCAGAAGAAAGGAAACGATCGACTAAAGTAAGTCCTAGTGAAGGTGGACTCACCAACTACTAATATTGTGACTAGGAGAATCTCGCCACGTGTTTGGGAGATGTAGCCTATATTTACATCATATGAAAAATGTAGCAGAAGAGTATGCAGTCAGTATAGGAAAGGTACTAAGTATGTAGGAGTGCAAATGCAATAAGAATCATAAACCAACTTGAAAAATTGAGGGTGATAAAAGTCACCTTAAATAGGAATTCACTCTGTAGAATAATAATAAATGCAATTTTAAGATAATTAGAAAGATTTTTGGAACATATAAATCTATAATCCTTTAAGACTGATAAGTAGTAATTCATATTATAAAAATTGGTATCAACTTAGTTTTTTTAGGTTGGAGTTTTTCTTAACCGATAGTAAATCATGCAAGCTACATAGAGTCCTTTGTTCTTCCCCTAAATTAAAAAAAAGAGTGTTAATCTGACAAAGTTAACAACTTACTTAGGATCGTTTCTTTGTGTCTCGATGATTTTGGATAAATAAATACCTACGGTGGCAATATAGTTATGGAACTCAAGTTGTTTAAACCCTTGTTATCTCGATGCTCAATAATCCTCTTAAAATTTATTAATTACCCATAGATACTTAGACTTTATATTTGGAATATCTTACCCTTAAGTCTTTTATGAATCTTAATATTTTTTTAGATTTGGATCCTTTGGATGTCCTAACTTTTGTATTAGAACCTTAAACTATTTTTAGAAAGTATATCGGTCAGAGACCTTGATTTATGGTTCGAAAAGCTAATCTTTGAGCAAAACTTCATTAAACATATTTCTTGACTTCGTAAAACGTATTTATCAATAAGACCATTTGATAGATACACCCATTAAAAAAGTCTAAACTTTCATGCAACTTATGATTGTAAGAGGAGATCAGATAAGGTATTAATGATAAACTTGCTAATAGTTAAAATGCATCAATTATCACAAAGTTTCATAAATATAAAGAAAATATTTTAACCTTAGAAAACTTATACATAAAATAATTAAATGTTAAACTTGAGTTCTTGAATCCTAACTCAGAGAGATTCATGAAAACTTGTAATTTTGGACATGAGAATGAAAGAAGATTCTCATTGAAGTCCTACATACCTTCATTTCTCCCATAAGACTTGAGAAAAGCCTTAACTTAAATATGGGTTTCAAGATTGGAGTTCTTGAAAATCTTGAGTTGATATTCTTGGAAATCCTAGAATTTTATAAGGTGAAATCTTGTTAGGAATTCAAAATTTGGCGTTAGAATTTGTGAGAAATGAATAAAAATTCATAATGGAGACTTACCTTGATGTTGAAAGAACCAGGGGAGAAAAACATCAATTTTAGAACTGATGGAAAGATGAAATAAGATAGAAAATACAAAATAAAAAGTTTTTAAATATTTCCCATCCCAACTGCTGATGGTCAGGGTTTGAGTCATCACTATCTTTGGCGGTCCACCACCAAAGGAACCTCCCCTGAATATCTACTGAAATTTTTAGTAGTAAAACTTTGTGGCCCGCCGAGGCCTCTGGCGGTCCGCTAGAGTTTTCAAAACGGACATTAATAATTTTTTTCTCCAAACTCAAATTACAAACGATTTGTTGCCTTCGGAAACTAAACCCATAAATATATAATCTGATATGTTATGGGCTATCTAACTCCTCATATTAGGAGATGAACTCGTTTGAAGTTGAATTAAGAAAGAATTTAAGCAAAAATTAAATTAAGTCGATAGAAAAATTTTGGATTCAACTTGGCGCTCGGGGTTACTTAAGACCCTAAATCATATCCAACACTCTTCATACACTAGAAAATTACATTAACACCTAGATTCAGGTAAGAACTTATTGGGTTTGGGTCTAACAACATACGTATAATGGTGTGAGCTTTAGTTTCACAAGATTGGGGTGTTACACAATGCTCGAAGTCAAAATTATTTTCAAGAAAAAAATTATTGAATTTACCATCAAATGGATGTTAATTTTTTTAAAGTGTTTTTTTGTTGTTGACTTCTTAAATTCTATATATTTTATCTATCTTAATTTGAGTTATATTGATTGTGTAATTAACTTTTTAAAAATATGTGTAGTTTTACTCATTTTGCTTATTTTAATTGTGAATTTTTCTATTTGTATTTTGAAAATTTATCTTGGTCTATTAATAGATTTAAAATTTGAGTCTATCTTTAAATTAAAATATGTGTTATTTTTACGTATTCAACTTATTTCAATGATTTCTATTTTTATTTTTTTACAAATTGATCATAGTATATTACTTTAATACCCTATTATTTGTATGTAGATAAGACAAATAACAAAAAAAAGGAGAAAAGTTTTCAAAAATAATGACCAATCATGAAACTCTACAGATAAAATTAAAGATAAAGATTTAAGTAAGACCACCACACAATTAACACTATTTTCGTTAACATTCTTCATCCAAAATACTCTTTCTAAAAATGAAATGGAATGTCTCTTCATGGGGTTTGAAGAACACAAATAATAGATGAAAATGAACATCCGTAAGATTATATACTTTTTGCGTGTAATTCTTGAAAGGCTCGAAAAAGAGACCAATCATCCGTTCATTAGTCGGCATCAGATGATTAGGATGACTGAGACATTGTAGATATTAAAAAAGAAATAAAAACAGAAGAGTTAATGAAGAAAAAAAAGAAAGTAATTCAAAGTATCTCATCCTTTTGTATAGGTCTGACTGTATTATTACTATTGTAACTTTGTACTTTTGACCTTTACATCTCTATCATAGACTACAATAGACTTGTATCGTCTATGCGAATAGTTTATTCTCTATCAATTTCATAAATTATCATAGATCATAATTCTATACAATTGAATGTAGTGGTATATAGACCCTTACCTTGTAAAATTTAAAAGGTTAGTAATTAAATAAATTTAATGGATAAATTCAATCTTCAAGGTTGATAAATATATACTGAACTCGTTCATATATTATGACAAGGTCGGCATATATCATCTACCTTTTGAATCTTTTATAATTGATCATTAGAATTTATAGACAGGCACATGTATATGACTAAAAAAGACAAATAATTAATTAAATTAGAGTATTAGTACAACTCAAATATTGTAAAACTACTATGTTACATTATTTAGGAGTTCAAAGCAGTATCTGGGTGATGTTAATTTCACTAATTTTATTTTATTTATTTAATTTTACCTTTTTATAGTCATTATCAGTCCTGATCTATATAGGTATATCATAAATCACATTATATATATGCTAAACTTTCTTGTTTATGTATAATTGAACAGGTAAATAATTTATCATTGGCCACATAAATACATAGTCAACTAACAGTATGACTAACAAAGATAAAATAAAATAAAGAGAATTAACATATTCAAACATTATAAAATAACTAAATGGTCCTATAAGAATCCAAAACAGTTGCACATAACCAAATTGGTTAAAAAAAAAGTAATAGTCTTAAAAAAGTAATATTTCTCAAACATCGAACTTGTTCTGATGACGTGGTTCTTACAACTATTGTGCTTTCGTATTCTCTTTCTGTCATATGTTTAATTGGTCTGGACTCTCATATGATATGTTTTAGTTATTTTATAATATTTGAATGATGTTATTTTTTATTAATTATGTA
>JBDJHY010221991.1:0-11190 GCA_039654485.1 Withania somnifera | reverse complement strand
CCAATGGGTGGTTCAAGTTTTCATAGGAAATTTTTTTTGAGCTTAACACAAATGAACATGGAAATCTACACTAACCCAAAGTCAGGACAGATGTTATTTTGCAAAGGTTTTGTGTTATTGTTTCCTGGCAGTGAAGAGATGGTGCATCCCATAGTTATTCAAGTTTCTAGCTAGGTGCGGTACCCAATTCAGAAGGAAACTTTTAGGATGTTCTATAACCAGAGCGACACACTCCTAAGTTCGCATAAAAGTAGTGCGACGCCCAGGCTGTCTTAGGGTCTAAAAACATCGATTAACTGTTGAAAACTTTGGCGCTGATTTTCTAGTAGTAAACCATTATTGTATGTTGACTTGGGACACATTTTTTAGAATAGAAAAGGGGTATTCTGAAACATGTTCACCAATATTTACAATACACATCGAATTTTCGGTAGAAAACACGCAAAAAGTATGCCCGGGTTTCAGAAACATAATTTAATGGTTGGAAACCTTAGGTACTGATTTTATATTACTAAAATAACGTTTATGTGTGTATTGGATGTGGTTTTATATCAATATAATGTTACTTAGCATATATTAGATCCATCCACTAGGCAAAGTCCTGCCTAAATCTAGCATTATAATTAACTAAACCAATATAAAGCTAGATTTAGGCAGGACTGTGAGTGATGTCTTAAGCCCAAAACTCTCCAATACTTAGTTATACCCCCAAAAATCGCATGTATAATTTTCTATTTAATTCTTATTTTTTTTCCACTATATCTCTATTTTACGCCACATAAATAAATAAATGAGGATTAGTTTGGGGTAGTAGATATTAACTTGCAATTCCCTATTGGTATAATATCCTGGTTTGAAAAGAGATACTATATTACTTGTTAGACCATTTACACTTATGCATGTGCAAAAGTTTGGAGATGTTTTTGTCACCATTGTTGAGAAATTCAGTATTAATTTTTATCTAGATTATAATTTTTCTTTTTATTTGTTTAATTTGTAAATAGTTTATTTTTGTACAAAAGTTTAATTTTTATTTTCTTTTACTATTTCATCACCCTAGTTGATATGTCAAATTTGGATAAGTCCTCATTGGATGATCGACAATATTGTAGTGTTTGTGGAGGAAACCACTTTGAGAGAAATTTTCTTATTGGTCAAAGGAGTGGGTTGTGCACATCTACCAAACATTTTAAACATATTATATGTCGTATATGTACTGAGTTGGATGTCCATTTGAGTGATTTCCCTAATTTTCATAATATGTTTTCTGCCCTTCCCCCGAATCCACTTTATCATCAGTCTATTGTTTGTGATGTTGGAAGGTCTAACAGAGCTAATGAAACAGCCTATGAGGCTTTCCATATTTATATGTTAAAGAAAATCATGGAGTAATAGGCACAACCTATGGAGTTGTTGGCACGAATATGTGAGGCCATGTAGGCAATAGGTGAAGGCCTAGAGATATATAGCTCCAAAACCAAAGAGCTACAGGATGTGGTAGATGCTTTGTCTAATCAATATATTATAGTCTTAACCAACATCCAAATAGAACTCATGATAAGAGAAGAGTATGAGACACTAATAGATGAAATTCATGATTAAGCAAACATCGTAAGCTAAGAGTGGAAAATTAAACTAGAGAATAAAAGCAAAGGTAAGGAGTGTCACAGAGATGGCCTCACAACTAAGAAAACCAAATTACAAGAGGGGAGAGATGAGATAAATTAAAAAATAACTCAAGTTGGCTCATACATTCATGACTTGGAGGCCCATTTGAATAAAACAATGGAGATGTCTAACGATTAATAACAAATAGTTATGTATATAAGACATCCTGGGGAGAAGAAACAAGAATTCAAACAATTCAACTATCATATTGTTCTTGAGTGTGATATAGAGGAAGAGTGTAAAAGTGATCCATGTTGCGATTAGTATGAGTTTTGAAGTAAAGAAGATTGGACCCCATTCAAAACATATTTTGACATTTTTTTAGATGATGACATGTCATTCGAGTCTTCTAAACTAATGAAGGATTGTGAGGATGATGAACAAGAACCCTATTTTTCAAATTTTTACCAGATGATGAAACAAAACAAATTAACATACCTCACATAAGAGCCAAGTTGTCCATTATGCTTTGTCCAATGCTTGGTTCTTCCATCTACATACCACCACCCTACGAGAGAAGAAAAAAAGATATGCAATATTGGGGGTGAAATTTATAACTTCAAGTTAGAGGAAAAAGTTACAGGGTCATGATTGGACGTCAAATCAAGCATTGGTTGGTAGGCAATCTAACATATAATAAGTAATACAAGCAAAGAAAAAATATGGTTGCAATGTTGGAGTGAAATTTATAGTTTCAAGGTAGAGGACAAAGTTACTGGGTCATGATTGGACATCAAATCAAACATTGATTGGATGGCAATCTAACATATAATAAGTAGTTTTTTTCGCTAATATCACCTTGTTTTATTATTTTTGGGTATTCACGTGTTAGGGAGTTTTGAGTACCCAAAATCTGATCTAGGAGTATAGAAAAGATAAAGTGTGGGGTCCTCTAAACCTCCTTAGTGAAAAACTAAAAAAAAGGTTACATGTTTCTAGCTATGCCTAGAGGCCTCAGGTAGTACTTCTAACTTTCTTCTTGATTTATAATTTGGGGATAAAGTATTACTTTTAGTTTTGGTGTTGGAAATACTTCCTATCTTCTTAGGGTGAAGTGCACCATAGGATTTATTATTTTTCTTGAAAATTTGAGAAATTTTATACAGGTTTGTCTTTTAGTATTTTTTTATTTTATTTTCATTTTTTGTTGGGTCTTTATGTAAATGCGCACTTCATCCACCCCTTGGTGTTTCTTTTTGGTTCTTTTCCAAGGGGGTGCTCGTTGAACCAATATTACTTTTCCTTTTTTATTTTTAAGAGTAATTTTTAAATTTTATTAGTCATAGCTTTGGTACTTTTACCAATAATGGGTGGATGACAATCGTTTTGAGGAAGAACTATACATCAGGAGTTAAAAATTTGACCTTTACTAGTTTTTGACTAAGTGCTTTTGTTATACTGTATATGGCTGATTTGTGCAAGTATTTCTAAATTTGTAAACCATGTTAAAACTTTGGTTTGAATGTCTACTTTCTGATACTCATAGTATCATTTATTAGTCTTGTATATTTTAGCTTTAGGACGAGTTATTGAAATTGCTTGGTTGTGTCTGTTAGGATCGTTCTTGATTTTAATATGTTCTGTGTGTGTAAGGTTCTTGTATCTTCCATGTTGTACAATTATTTTTTAGAATAGTATACGTTTGTTTGCAAAAGTAAATAAGAATTTTAAGTTTAGGAGAGCATATAGGCCTTCTTTGATAGCCATTTTTATTCCTCTTTTTTGTTGCCTTTGATATATGATCCTAGTTAGCCCTATTGAACCTTTAGAATGTTATTTGGTAGCCTAAATTGTAGCCTAATACTTTTATTTCATATACCTTGATGTTGATCGTAATCTACTAAGTTCTTTAATTGAGAAAATAAAAGTGAAGGAATGACAAATTGAATGAATGCGAGAATCAAGTGTTATCTAAGATTGGTTGTTGGTGTAAACTTCATGTGTTAGGTGGGGAGTAAGAAAAGATAAAGTTTATGAAACATTAATAATGTCTTGATGTAGAATTTCTCCCTACTAATTATGTGTAAATTTTCTTAATGGAAAGGGCAAAACAAACTAATGTCTAAGGTAATAAAACTGGTGAAAGAAAGTTTTTCCAAGAAAGTTCTCATGAAAAATTAATGTATGAAAGTTCTTAGGTCAGTAGTCACTAATAGTGGAAAAAATAGTTCCTACCCAACCCATAGCCTACTTTACAACCCTAAAAGTCCTACTTGATCTTGAACTTATGCATTCTTAAATAAGTACAGTACTATACCAAGGGCCCCAGTGAGTCATCATATAGATGTATCTTGTGAATTCTTTAGGAAAGTGATTGTAATTTTATTCTTTTACCCGTTCTTGTGTAAACACTAAATTATGAGTGAATTGGGTAACTCTCTTATTGTTTGCACATGTGTTTGATGAAAGATTGCTAATCTATGTGTTGTATTGTTTGAGTAAACATTCATCATTTCATTAAATTTAAAGTTAATTCTTGAGTCTAGCAGGTCTCAAAGCAGTATTCAGGTGTTTAGACATAATAATGTATCATGCTTATTATATACTTGTCACTTGTAATAGTTATCGTAGTTCTTGCTTGAGTATCTTGTCGTAGTTAGTGATGTTAAAATCTTTCTTTATGTATAGATGAGTAACGAGTTATTAGAGTATGAAAAAATTTTATGTGTGGGTTTTTGGTAACAATTTAAAGTATACACATTATAATTGTAATCCACGTACATTTAGGCCTTTTTTGTAGGATAATTTATCGTGTTTGCGAGCACAAAAGTGAATAATTGTTTAAATAGTTTTTGAGAACCTGTCTTAACTTTCTTATAACTCATTTAGTCAAAAAAAAAAATCAAAAATTAAGAAACAAGGTTAGACGGGTTCACCAGATGAAATTTGCAATTGTAGGCATATTTTAGTTTATTTCCTTTGGGTTATTGTGTTGAATGGCCAAATGTTTTGTTATGAGTTTTTGTGGGTTGTTTTTGTAAAACTCATCTATAGGAAACTTTTCGAGGAAAACAAAAAAAATTTACTAAGGAATCTAGGAAAAAAAAGTCACATGTACACTAGTTTATACAAGTTTAGTTTGGTTTTGGCAAAATGGAGGAATGCTTTTGAGGCTTAAAATGGAGGAATTATGATGTTGTTTAAAACCGTTGGATACTTAATAAAATCTATGATGAATAATATTATGAACATGCAAACTAAAACGCATAAAAATTGCAAGGAAAGTCATTGTGCAGCAGAGAAACTGATTGGAATGTAGTCCTGGTTCCTACTTCGTGGAATTGTGGAGGCCATATGGTCGGTGTTTGAGTGTGGTTTAAATATTTCTTTCGAATATATTTCATATTAGTTGTCAAAGGAACAATGTTTGGAGCTTAATGTGAAGGAACAAGGCAATATACACTAACCCAAAGTCGGGACAAATGCTAGTTTGCACAACTTTTGTGTGTGCTTCCTGGCACTGTTGAGTGTTGCCCAACCCTTAGTTATTAAAGTTTCCAGTGTGATGAGGTACCCGATGTGGACAGACATGGTTTGTATACAATATAAACTAAGCGACATGCTCCTAAGTTCATGATATTCGTTGAGCGATGTATAGGCTAGTCTTTGGGTCAAAAAAATTTTACTGCTCGATAGTTTAGGGATGATTGTGTAATATGAAAGCTTTTTTTAGGGATGACATAGGAAGATTTTTGGAGACAATAAAAGACAAATCCGCCTGCTCATTGGTAGTGAAAAAACAAGAACCTTCCACGTGGCCGGCAAGCTCTTATTCAAATTTCCATAGGAACTAGCTAGCTAATTCGGGGGTTTACCTGGCTTTTCAGCAAGTCGGCTACTATTCACTCTCACTATTCTTGGAAAAATATATTTTTAAAAATATTCACAAATCTTTACAATCCCTTGCAAATCAAATGGAGCATTAGCAAGAAAACACGTAAAAAGTATGACCAGGTTTCAAAACCGTGATTTAAAGGCTAGAAACCTTGTGGACTGATTTTGTATTATTAATAAAACATTCGGGTTTTTTTTTGACGTTATTTGAGACCTATATAAGTTTTATTTAGAATTTATTACATCCATATTTGGTTAAAAATGGGTTTTGGAGCACAAGAAAGAGAAAACAAGAACTCAACCCTTAGAGTGTTTTATCTTATTTAGTTGTTCTTCTATTTTTACTTGTGAATTCATTATGGATATTGTTTTTAATCATATGAGTTGAAAAACATCCTCTTTTTCAGGGGTAAGGCTATATAAATTGATTTTTTAAATTAGTGTAATGTTGGTTTATGTTGATTATCAGATTGAATATGCCTATTGTTCTTATGCGTAGTATTCTGTAGATTAGCTACTTTGGGATCAACACATTAGATACTTTTAAATTCAGGAGATGACGAGATGGTTAGAAAGTGGAATAATAGGCACTGTGAATCATATATTACATGATATTAGGAGTGTTTCTCCTTAGGATAGGGATATACCTAAGATGTTCTTCTTGGACCAATTTAGGAAGATAACGTTAATGTGCTACACTTGACCAATCTATCCTCTCTAAAAATGTAGTTAGGTCATAAAGTGTAGCAGACGGTTATAAGATTGGGGGGCTATGACTATAATTTCAATGCCAGAATGAACAATTAAGATGATAATCTAATCCAATGTAAACCTTTATTTAGGTAGGATTGTGGAGTGCAGTCTTAACCCTGAAACTCTAAAATACTTGGTTATACCCCAAAGATCACATGCAATTAGTATTTTTTACTTAATTCCACAACATCTCTATCTTACACCACTTAATAAATAAATAAGGAATAGTTTTTCCTACTAGATAGTTAGCCGACATGTCCTTTTCGGTATGATATACAGTCTCTAAAAATGGACACTAATTACTTGCTAGACTGCTTACACTTTCATGTGTGAAAGTCACAAAAATAGTGCCAAACAACTGAGCAATAATAGGTATAGAAAAGACCCAAACCAGAAAAGGAACCGCAACAGCAGGTTGTGCTCAGAGATGGACACACCAACGTCTGCCCCATGAGCAGATGTTATGGCCTCATCAAATGGGTAACCCCCAAATATCTAAATAGCTTTAATAAAATTTCCTTAAACTCTTGTGTGGGAACTAGTGCCATTAATGGTTGTTCATAGTTTATCCCTGAGTCCATTGGATACTACAGTGGTAAATTAATTGGTTGCTGGTCAGGAACTAGCTTGGGCTCAATAACAACCTCTGGATCCTTAGTTAGTATTATAGACCTTATGGGCCTTATAGTATGAATCGGTGACAAGGGTTCTCACTTGACTATAATTGAAGAACACATGCATTCCATATGCTAAATAATGAAGGAAAATATTACATTTAAAAATAAAGTTATATTCCTTATATACCATTATAGCCTCCCTTATATAGGTTAGTACATCTCTGTACCTATTCGTAGGACTCTATTAGACCTTGGATCTGCAAAACCTACACTAGTGAAACCTAGCTCTAGTACTAAGTTGTCATGCCCAATTTCTTAGGTCATTCATGGCACCTACTATCACACCTGTACAAATACCAACACCAATCCCCGAATAACATGTAATGGGAAAATTTATGAAATAATGAAAAACACTGGTAAAAGAAAGTTATAATAGAAAGAGGAAGAGAATGTAATAGATAAAATATGATAACACATGCAATAAACCCATCCCAGAACCTGGTATTAGTATATAAATGATCTACTAATGATATAGAGTATATAAAATATCTACAAGTACAATATATATATCCATCTTTTTTGTAAAAAAGAAAAAGACAAAATACAGTCTTACGAGATGTAGGTAACTCTCATCATTGGGATGTCACCCTATATATCAAAAATCAACAAGCAAGCATGATTTATGATAATAGCAACATAGTTTCATATTAGGATGTACACCAAGAGAATGAAAAAGTGTAGTATGAGTACTAATTGCTTTAGAAAAGGGGACCCATGAGGTTTTTGATGCCTACTAGTTACCTAGATGGCATAAAAATGGTAAGTAGCGATAAATTATAAAAGATACACTATGAGAAAATATAGGAAGTACATGCATCTAGATTCGCATAAACAAAACACATCATTGACGAACATCTGCATTAATAAGACAAAGAAATGGAGTTTCTATGTCTTGAATTGGGAAAGGAAAATAATAGGAGAATAACATTTCTTTGTCTAAGGTAGAAACTCAGGCGAGAGATGGTGAGGACATAATCATTCCCATTGCAACAATTCAATAATAAAGAAGCATGTAGTAGAATATAATAGAAACACTATAGGGAATGGGCAGTGTCTATTAACCTCAGTGATAGGTTATGGGGAACATAAACCAAGTACGACTAAGAATAGTGAAATCTCACTAGGTAAGGATGATCAATAAGTAACCAACTACAAGTACGAGTCATAGTAAGTACTAAATATTGGTAATATCCTTCACCCCTATAAGTAAGGAAAGATATAAACAAAGATCGAAGAGTGACTACAAACAACAAGAGAAATAAAGTAATATATGCATCATGTTATATCTCTAATATACTCTCCTCCTATAGTGCATGCAGGCCCAACAGGCAAGACATATATAGGAGATCATACCCCTATACCCTACTTTATCCTATATTGCTCCTTCGCTCTCAAATAGCCAAGAAGCAAGTTCCATAGAAGTGTGCCAACTGCATACCACTCTCTCATAGCACATAAAAACACATATATTACTTTCTCAACTCAATTAGTGTAATAATTAGGAAAAGAACTAGTACTTGAAATATGGATCAAGCTGTAAATGTAAGTGCTAGAAAAGGTACTTACAGTGCTAAAACAAATGAAAAATGTATGTACCGTGCACCTGATCCTCAACCAAGTCTAAAATAATTTATTTATCATTAATTATTAGAAGAACCTGTAGTAACAACATTTAACCTAGTCTATACATGTATACTGTAAAATGGGTCTGTAAGTCTATAATTTCTTAGAAATTAGTCATATCAGGTCCACTTCCCTAAGATATAATGAACCATTATTTGAATCTCTCAAGTACGCGTGCTACATGAATGCATAGCCAAGAAACAACCAGTACACTACGCTATTATGCTACACAGGTTGAGTCTACATCTATCACAGTTAATAGTCACAAACTATCTCAAACTAAAGAAAAACCCAAATATAATCCATGAAAATGCATTACATACTTCTAGAGTCACCCTACGGCCACCACACTACTACATCTAGGTAAAATGCATCATATTACACCAATTTCCACTAAGAAGTAGATAGAAGAAGAGTAGATAAGGGTCACAATGCCAACCTAAGAAACCCTAAACCTTGGATGCTAAGAAGAAAAGTTATAATTGCTATACTTCCGATCCCAAAAAAAGTAAGTTAAAGCCTACCTAGAGTTTGAAGAAATATTTCTGAAAACCATGAGAATCAGCTTGTGGATAGTGAAATATCTATGAGTAGGGCTAAAACTAGAAAAAAAAATCTATACATCAACAAAAGTCCAAAAGTATATTTAATAATAAAATCAGAGATAGACAAATATTCAGGTTAAAAATGGACTCACACGACACGTTTGTTGGATCTAAAAATAAAAGTTAACGTAAGTGTCACAACCAATCTCCTGGATCTTGATGGCACCTACTATCCCACTAGTTGGAAACCAAACCATATATCTCATAGAGGTAAGCAATGGGCTACTGCAACAATAATTGTAGGCACAAGTAAGGAAATCTTTAATGGTACACGAAAAATGATATAAGATGAACAAGGTAATTTATTATAGTTAAAAAACTCTCCCAACACCTAGTATCAATGTATGTATGAGATGCTACAACTACAAATTACAAAATATACAAGAGTTCAATATATACATCTGTCTTACAATATAAAAGAGACAAAGGTTAAAATAAAGAGATGCAGGTAACTCTGAATGCTAGAAGATCACCTTGTATCTTTGAAGCTGGCATACTAGCACAATCTACAACATCATAGGCGTTAACTCACACCTGTATCAACATCAAGAGAGGTGCCGATGTATAGTATAAATACTAGTTTCCAAATAAAAGAATACCAAGTAGGCCCCGAAGCCCTTACTAGGCTCATAAAGGATATAATCAATGTAAATAGCAATAAGGAAAAGAAAATATGACACAGAAGCATACAACAAGCATAGGGAATATGGTAGTGGGTATACACCTAGTAATAGTATTTTAGTCAATTAGGAATTATTTCTAACAACATATATAACATAAAAAGGGGGATATTTTGGGAGGACTGAATTCGTTGAAACTATTTGTAACTTGTAAAAGAATTCAAGTATTGAGAAGATCTAGGTTTATGTTTTCCAGGTTTAAACAAACCTTTAGACTGTAATCATTTATTATCGTTCTATCTTTCCTAAGTGCAGAGTTATGTCTAGAACCAATGTTATTTATCTAAGTGTTTTTCAATCTTTAATCCTAGATAAATCTCTTTTACACTACGCTCAGGGTATGAATGAGTGTGTTGTGTATATCATGGTAAATCAAGGAAATTACCTTTATTACTGTAATAATCATTAGACGGTGGTTAATGCCCCGAATCACATAGCATAATTTGTATTTCTAGAATTGACAACAAGGTTAGTGCTAGCTAAACCTAGGCTTGTTCCAGTGTTTGCAGTTACCAAAAATCCACTAAATTATTGAGAATATATGTACGTACACTTTGTTAGGCAAACAACCACATTTCGTGTTATAACCATAGTGTTGTTTAACCCATAGATCACACAACCATAAATTTGGGTTTTAGCCACTCATTTATTTTAAAGCACAACAGCAAAACAAGAAATCAAAAAGCATCATACCAATGAAATAACCATCAATCTACTATAGAATATTAATCAAATTTCTTAATTCCCCCCCACTTGTGTTTGTGAAAGAGAATAGCAAAGACAAATATATGAAAATTACAAAGTGTTGGATCATATGTAGTATCAAAAGTGGTTCTTAAAAGAACCTAACCCTAGTATTTATAGGGCATGGGTAAAAGTGTAATATCTAAAACTTGAAATAAGTTGTCGCTCAGCCTTGGGCTAAAGTTTTGGCGATCGTCTGGTGATAGATGGATCAACTGATCTTTCTTCTGTCTCCTTCACTGTACAATTGAAATCCATTTGGGAAAAAGCTTACTACATGAGCCATCTGGACTCAGAGGAGTTGTCTCCATTATCATTTATCAATGAAAGGAACCCACTAGGGGAAATTATCTGAGGTTGGACAAATCGTCCAATCCATTTTTGTTTGTTATTTTTATCCAATTGATTTTCCTTTCGATGGAAGACTTGGGAAAACCGTCTTGGGGTGGATGAGTGTCCAAAAATCCCTATAAACTCACTTTTTCATGAAATTTCTCCAAACATCCAAATATCAAATTTACCCTTCAAATGCTCATAAAATACAATAAATGAAATAATTATTACTTAAGAACATGCATATTTTTAAAGTTTTAAGTGCAATATGTG
>JBDJHY010221941.1:0-11191 GCA_039654485.1 Withania somnifera | reverse complement strand
ATGTATTAGTATTGATGGTTGTGTAAGATCACTACTAGAGTGGGATTTCTAGTATTGTACTTGGATGAATGAGTAGACCATCTTCACGATGTTTCGGTACTTCGCAAAGTGGTCCAGCTGTTGCTAGTGTTTTGTTCTCTGAGACTAAGAGTCCCTCTAGTATGGCTCTCCATGTACGTCTAATTGTTATGGATAGTATTTCAGTGTCATGATCTTGTCCTAGCCTAGTTTAGAGTTCAAAATGAGAAGTTTTAGACTATGCATGGGATACTTTTCAATCCTTTGTTAATAAGATGTTCGATTATCGAGATGGTATGTGGGGATGCGGAGTTGTTATTCTATGGTTAAAAGAGATGTTTTCCTACAAATGGGATTCAATTGGGGGTCCTTTGTTCATTTCATTCTCATCGATCACAGTATCTTGATAAAGGTTGGTATTTTAATATTTCATGATTAATTTCAGAGGCTTAAGGACCTTAATCATTTCAGTCCTCTATCTGAACTTCATCTAGTAAAGGTAGATTCCTACTGGTTCAGCATAGTGATTATTAAGTAGATTGGTTTGGTGTGACAGGAGAAAAGTGGATCAAATCGAGTTGACACTTTAAAAAATTTGGAGAGATCATAAGGAAGTTCATCTTACTTATGGTTTGGAATTATGTTGCCAACTGAGTTGAGGTAATGGTGTTCAGTGAACTTTCAAACAATTATCGCAATGGGAAACACAATGATAGGTATCTTAGAGTCTTGAGTTCTACAGAACAAGTAGTTTGATTGACACAGTAAGGAAGGAATGATAGCTATGGGTCATTCAATTTAGTTTGTTTTCCTTATGGAACTCAGTGATTGGGGATTTGAGCTACTAGTTGCATATGAATCAGAATACACCAATGTCTAGATTGGGGCAAGAATCTGTCAATGTGTTTTTAGTGGTAAGAATACCTACCCGATGAGACAAACTTGATGTTTTAGTCCATGTGATATTTCATCCTAGTTGCATGATTTCTTGGGATATTGGTGGTGCCAATGATCCAGTATTGTCAGTTATGACCTATATTGGGGAGTTTTTTGTTGTTAGAAATGTCATGTTATTGTCCTATATGAAGCTCACAGGTATTTCAATCTTAAATGAGTGGTTATTAGTAGTTTTATGTGTCAGAAGGCATCGTTCGCTGGACGGCTAGTATAGCTTCAAATTAGGGTATTGACAACTGGAATAATTGAGTTCCTCTTTGATATGTATGGATTGGTTTGAGATCAGAGCATGGAGTTAAGAACCATGAAATGATTATATTAATGATTTCACTATTGTATATGAGTTAGCCGTGGTGTATGCACCTTGAGGATAAGTGTTAGTCGATCTTCAACTTTGTATTCAATTTAGGAATGGTATTGAATAGGAATTCATGGTTTGGTTGAGTGAACAAGTCCATATGATGTTGGTCCGATTGTTTAGAGATGACTAGCTCAGTTTGATTTTATGGAGTAACCTTGTTTATATTGGTCATCATGGAGGTGAGCAATACACTGGTTCTGCTAAAGTTGTGATTTCCATTAGCTGCACGTGATGTGTTGATTCTCAGATTAATTTTGAGATTCATATTTGTGTTGTCTTGTGTTAGTGTCATTCTGAGGAGTTCACTTGAGAAAGTGTAGTAGGCCTTATAAGTTATGTTTTATGCTATGGGATGAGACCGTACTTCATTCTTCTCTTATGTTCAAGGACGAACATGGTGTCAGTGGTAGATGTTGTAATGACCCTCCTGGTTATTTTTTTGATTTCTACCATTCTTAGTTATTTACCCTTCTTATAATGTCACTAAGCTAAACTAAGAGTGATACCATTATTTTTTAAGAAATAGGATGGCTTCGAGTTGGTTCTTGGAGATTTTTAGTTTTAGAGCCTTTAAGTTAATAATAAGGACTTTAGGGGTCATCTAGAGTTTTGGACTAGTTATCAGAAATCCATCATCTCCATCAATAACCCACTGTCGAGTTTATTCTAGTAGCACCTCTCTTTTTAATTTTATCCCATTTGTGGTGGTTTTAAATGGTTTGATGGGATAAAGTTCAATTTTAAGTTAAAAGATTAACATTGGTCAATATTCGAGCTTAGATTGCTCAGATCGAAAATCCAATAGTTCTGTTGGATTTAGGAGGTGGATTTTGTCCTAGAATAAGGTCTTTTATATTTTTTTATGCCCGGGGGGCAATTTGATATTTTTGAGTTAAAGTTAGTTTTTCGGCATTAAATGAGTATCGGGTCACATAGACCTCGTACGTGTGATTTAATGATTCTGTTGAGTCCAGAATTTCAAAAATAGTATGGATACATATATAGTTTGTGTAATAAGCCCCCCCCCCCAGTCATTTATGAGAATTACGTGACATTTTGCATTTTAGAGCTTTCCAGTAGCTGCCCCAAGTCATTTATGACTTGCTGGGACCGGTAGTTCCGTTTCGTAGTGGCTCGGTTGAGATTTATCTCAAATTTCCTATTATAGATAATAACACTAACTACCTATTGACTAAAGTCAACTTTCCATCAGTACAAGCTCGAAATCAAATTCCAACAGTTCTGTAAGCTCTGAAATGCCAAACAACGTCAAGATTGACCTTAGGTTCATTTTTCGTGGTTTGCGTTTTGAGTTTGTGTTAAATTATGGGTTTTCAGTTCATTTAAGGCTTAATTTGGAGTTTGGGTGGTTTTTTAATGTTTGAAGTGTTGGACTGAAATTTGGACTCTTCCATCAGCTCCGGAATAGTGTATTTAGGCTAGTTTGACCCTTGGTACACTTCTCGAGATGTCCGTGATCGTTTCAGGTTATTTTGTGAAAAGTTGGAAATTCTCCTAAATGGCTAAGTCTTTCTTTGGCATCCATTTTCATAAAACAATCTTCGATGTCTGTTTCGTCAAGGCTGTTGAGTTTGGAATGTAATTTTCAGGCAAGATGCATATTTAATTTGCCAAAATTGGACTCCGTTTTATTTTCAAACCCCATATTAAAAATTCAAAAATAGTTATTTTACTGGTATAGGCACAGACCTAGTTATCGGTCAACGTGCCGATAAATTAAACATCTATATTGATATATCAATACCTATCTTTGTCTAGTTCGAAATATGATGTTGGATCTGATGGTGCAGGTGGGTTTCGAGTTTATTGGAATAAATTTTTGTGTTCTATTGTATGTAATTATGAGTTCTAGTGAGAAGCAAGAGCTTGTCTCTCTATAGAGAATAAGATCTTAAGTCCAATGTGTGAGTTACACATGTTTTTGGTTTTTAAAATATTATTATTTTGTGTCAAATGGGTATAAATTTATTATGATTTATATGTTTCATAGGTATAAGTCTAAATTGAGATATCTAAATAAATTTTTTATATAATTTTAAGAGGCCTCATATGACATACGACATAATTAATTTATTGTTGGTAAGTAAAAGATTTTATTTAATAAGAGAATATCTCAGGCTAAGAAAATAGAACACAATAAATTGTTGTACATGGATTGAACATAGTCCCAAACTCTTTATCAAAACAAACTTACTAAAGAAAAACTTGTAGCCCCACTTAAAGAGAAAATTATAGTCCTTAAAATTGATGAAGCAGTTTAGCGTAGGTGTTCATTCTTCTGCTAAACTCATCAAGCATTAGAAAGTAGAAGAGTCTTAGTGAAGACAGAAGCCTTAGATCAAACGATATAGTGAAGGAACCTCCATTAAAGAGGCAAAGGATACTGAATTTAGTGTGAGCACAAATAGTTTTTTAATGTCTGATGACATTTTCTTATCAAACATATAGGGATATTATTTTGAATTGCTTTGTTGGAAGTTGTATTCCTAGATCTACCTCCTATTCTTTCTTTCTTACTCATAATTATTTCTAAGTATCAACCCTAATAATTCTCAAACTTTAGACATTTACAAAAATTTATTTTCTCGAGAAAAAATTCTCCTCTCAAAAATAAAATTTAAGGTTTTACAAGTAAAACTACTAACATGAGATAAGGGGTAAGGCTCAAGTAGTAATTTAGAGACTTGAACCAAATTTGGCAACTCTGGATGCAAACCTTTTGCAAATTCGATCTAATATGTTTTGAAGTTAATTCTGAAGTGACTAAAACTAAACTTACAAAATGTAAATTTCGGTTATAACTTAATTGGGATTCTAAAACTGCTTTTCTATGCTTTTTTTAGATTTGAGGGTTTCTTTATTTTAATGACTCAAATTAAGATAAATCTTATCCATTTCACTACATCTTAAGTAAAAAATTATTATAGTTTCCAGCATGTTTTCAGGGAAATAAGAATTGAAGAATTAAAAATTACGGAAGATGTGGTACTTTACTAATACATTATTTATAAAAATAATATTTTTTTCTTTACATATGCTAGCTTTTTTTTTTTAGAGATAACCTCAAATTTTCAAACACTTCCTATAAAGGTGAAGTGACGTGAAAGCTGGGACCAAACTACCTACCGATTAGAAATTAATTCAGGAGAAAAATAATCAGAATAGGAAAAAGAATGCATTAGATCCTTTGAGTTAGAACTCTCAAGAATATTTGTGGAATGACTTATATCAGAAATTATTTCTCAAAAATATTTTCTAACTATTTGATTATATGCAATGAAACCTCACCCTTCACTTTTAGAGGTATGTCATCCTAAGATGTTGCTAAAACGAATGAATCTTATCAACATCCATAAATAATAAATTCTAGATTAACTATCGAATCAGAAAAATTAAATGTTATAATTGTTGTATAAATAATCCCCAAACAAGCTGGGTGCTTCATTTATTAAGTAATTCTTTTTGCTAAACAATGAAAGGGTTTTATTTATGTAATAATAGGATTGGTTTTATTTATGTAATAATAGAATCATCCATACAAAAAAGGAATCAATTCAGACAAAATAGCTCTAATAGTATCTCTCTCTAGATGTTCTTTTACAAATGAAAGATAAACGTAAAAAATAATAGGTACATTCAAAAGCAACTTGTCAAAGCATCTGCCGTTCTATTCATGGTTCTTGGGATGTGACTCAGGTTTGACCTTTCAACTCTATGTATTAACAATCTGGAATATGTAGAATGTATGAGTATCATTTGCTATCATCTTTAACGTGCAATAGTAATAATTGTCAATCCATTTTCACCATTATTGGTGTAACGTCTAATTAATAATTTTTCAAATTGCAATCCTTGAAGTAAATCTACGATTTTCACATGAAGAGTATTTTTCACATTCAATTTGCAAGAAAATTCAGATATCCATTAGCCTACGATGTTTCTTATTATGCCTCCAGAACTTCCATTTATAGAGTTTGATTCGTAAGATCCATATATATTCAGTTTCAAATATTAATTCAGAAGGTGCTCCTATTTAACCTTGATTCTAGGATGTAATTTATGTTTGTTGTGATGGTAGGGACCCAAATGATAGAATTCTAGTGTTTGAAAGGAAATGGAGCGTATTAGACCATGTAATCCCCCTGACTGTCTAGTTATATTAGTTGCATGTTTCTTATGATGGTTGAATTTCTTATTATTCCTATGCTTCCAAAGATTTCATAAAATAACTGGTGTTACAATTACAGTAGGTACAACAAAGATTTCATTCACTATGAAGTTGTTTATTGATTGGCATCAGTAACGGGGTTGAGTAGCGTACCGTTGATGGGTTATGCAGACATTAAAGTTATTCCAATCCATAATTGTATCAGAGCAAGATACTAATATATGAAAAGGAGACTCCTCTTCATGAGGACAAGAGAAATATTTGTTAGATTGGACAATTTTTCTAAAATGTAGGTTGGATGCAGTGGATGATTTTTTTTAGTATTAGAAGTCAGATAAAGAACTTAATTTTATTCACAGCTTATGTTGACCCAACTCATTTATAATTGATATAAATGTTAAATATGGAAGGACTAGATAGCATTAAAAAAGAGTAGTAGGCACTTTTTGTAATAAAATATCGTTCTTTAGTTTTATCCCAAAAAGGTTTGTCTAACCTAGATTCAAAGGCTTGCACATAGGTATTATAAATATCATGATATATTTGTGGAGGAATAACAAGAGAGAGGTGTTGAGTGTTCCATTTATTATCCCTCAAGATACTATCAACTTTTATTTGAAGATCATTCCAAGTTAACTTCAACAGTCTCTCTAAGAGATCTAGATGAGCCAATCCAGTTCTCATACCATAGAAATATTTGTTCATTTTTACTTATATTCCACGCTATTCTTTTATGGAATTTTTTATAGGTGTTTGTTAAGGTTTTCCAAATATAAGACTCATAAGTATAATGTGTAAATATTTTTCTCTGTATGTTATATTTTTCGCTGAGTACTTTAGCCCTAATCTATTAGGATTAGTTAGAAATCCCCAATGTAGGCTTGCTACAAGGGAATAATTTTTTTCAATATTCTAGGTATTCCCAGTCCCTCAAGTTTTTTAAGGGGCAGTTGCTAGTTTCCAACTCACTAAATAAAGTTGTTGCTTCTTGGTTTTTTTTTATAGTAGTACCCCATAGAAAGTTTCATTCGATCTGGTCTACTATACTACATGTTTTTAGGTAATACATGATATTGCATAACATAAGTTGGAATAGTAGCTAAAGACGATTTTATGAGGGTTACACTCCTAGAAAAGTTAAAACAATTATTTTTCATCCATTTAGTTTGGAATTCATATGGTTAATGACAAACTGATAGTCTGAATTCTTTGGATGGTGGTTAGTGATAGAAAATCCAAGGTATTTTTTTATTTTTTTTAGTCTTTTTGATATTTAAACGGTAAAAAATAAAGTTTCTTCTATATTTGGGCACATTAGAAGAGTGAAGAATAGTAGATTCATTGAGGTTTAACTTTTGTTTAGATTGATTCGGGAGAACATTAAGAAATTGAGTACTAGAAATTGCGTTAGCAGTTATCCACAAAGAACAGATGAGAAATTTTAACTCCAGATCTTCCTACTGATGGGTTGTTAATTTTCCTCTTGATTGCATATTCGATCATCCTAGAGAGATTTCATATATATGATAAATAATAATTAAGGTAAAGGGGGTCATCCTATTGAATACCTCTTGATAGTAAGAAACAAAACTAGGTTTTCCATTTATTAATATTGATTTGGAGGAAAAAGTTACACAAGACTTAACAAGGGAGGTTAAATTGCTTGGAAAGATCAGCATAATCAACGAGTGCCTAATAAAGGACCACTCTGGGCGATCAAAAGCCTTTTCCAAGTCTATTTTAGTATTATTTTTTTAATCTTTCCTTTTGTCTTTAGAAAAGAAAGAATAACCTCTTGAACAATGGTCGTGTTATCAACATCTAGTCTACCATTAATAAAGCTACATTATTTGGGGCTAATAATTCTATTCATATAGGGTCTAATTCAATCAACAATGATTTGCATAATAGTTTTACATATTGTATTACAAAGACTAATAGGTATATATTGCATGATTAGTTTAGGTGTTTTAACTTTAGAAATAAGGCATATATAGATTTCATTAATAGGAGGGGGAATAGTATATGTGGCAAAAGCACTCATGCATATATTTATTATTGTCTTCAGTATCATTCCAAAATTATTGGAAAAAAGGGTGTAATACATCTGGAGCTTTTAAAGGTTTGAAAGACAAGATGGCTCTTTCGACTTCTTCTTTATTAAGGCCGCAAAGGCTAGTAGGATGATTTATATTTTCCGCATGATTTAAATCCACAGTATAAATACTTTTAAAATAATCTAAGATAATGTCATTTTTTCCCAAGAGGTTCAGTTTTTCACTAAACTATTTAGACCAATAATTCTATTTCGTCAAAATCTGTTAGTAGTTGCAGTGTGAAAGAAAGTATTGTTAGTGTCGCGTTTGTTCTTTTATTTTAAGTTAAAATAATTGAGCGACTGGACCATTTTATGTATTTTTCGAATGGTCAAAGTCCCAATTTAAAAATCTGAGAAATAAATAAAATAAAATAAGACAACAAAAGGACTTGGCCCTATTCTGAGACCCGATGCAACTAAGGAAGTGAAAAATTAAAGTTTCTTTTTCTATATTAGACTCGTCAGCTGTCATAGAGTACAAACTAATCTTTTTTATCTTACATCCCCGTTGTTTGCTCTTCATCATGATAGAGTTTGCCATTCGAATTCCACTCTTCCTAGTACTGTGGATCATTTTTAAGCTTGAGCCTAGGTTGTCTTCGAGGAAGCTCAATATATCGCCTTCACTTTTTATTGATAAGATTTCATCCCTTCTCTTGCTTTTTCTTTTTTGATCTTGCCCTGATTCCTTTCTTTTGTCTTTAGGTAGTTCGGGTTTATCCCCAAGGAACTAAAGAAACATCTTGCATTTCATCAGATTTGGTACACATTTGTTTCTCTATTTCTTTTATTTTTTTCCTTTTCTTCTATTTCTGTGCTACATGTATGGTACGCTCCTATTTCCTCTTAGATGCACTTTGGTTATTAAGGACCTTACTACCCGTAACTCTTGGTAAAGTTTTTGATAGTTAGAATCTGTAGATCTAGATTTATTTTGCATAGCTCTAGTTTTCGTAGGTGTAATAATATTTATGTTCTGATTATGTTGTTGATGGTTATTTTTCCCCCTTTCCTTGTAAATATTGTTGACTTCGAATTGTTGCCTAGTTCCAATGACTTGCATTATTGCTTCATTGATTTTTGTTATTTGTGGCATGCTAGTTTTGCTTTATTATATTGCATGTTTTGATCCTTAGTTACGGGACCTGTGATTTGTCCAGTACGAAAGAAAGATGTTATTCTATGTATGTGTATATATTACCGACAGCTAAATAATTTCACCATCAAAAATAAATATCTCATTCCTAGAATTTATGATCTCTTTGACCAGTTTCAGGGTTCCAACTTCTTTTCCAAGATAGGTCTTAGATACGGTTCAGCTCAAGGTTAAAGAATGTGATATACCAAAGCTTGCCATTCGAAATTGTTATGATCACTATGAGTTTGTAGTTATGTCTGTGGATTGACCAATGCTCTAGTCATTTTTGTGGATCTTATAAATAGAGTATTCAAACCTCATCTTGATTTCTTTGTCATTATGTTCATTGATAACATCCTAGTTTATTCCAAGAGTAGAGGATTATGTTAATCGTTTAAGGATTGTTGTCCAGAACCTTCGTGACCATTTATTATATGCTAAATTTTTCAAGTGTGAATTCTGGATAAAGTCTGTAGCTTTCCTCGTCCATGTTATTTCTAAAGATGGCACACTAGTCGATTATGATATTGTGAAAAATTGCCTAGACCACCTCTCTGACCAAAATTAGAAGTTTTTTAGGGATAACTAGGTATTATCGAAGATTCGTTCCAGGTTTTTGTACCTTAGCATCTAATCTTACCAGGATGAACCAGAAGAAAGTTAAGTTTGAAAGGTCTGAATCATGTTAGAAAAGCTCTCGTCACTTGAAAAATAGGTTAATTTCTGTGCCGATGTTGACCCTGAAGAGGATACTGAAGGGTTTTTGGTTTATTATGATGCTCCTCGGGTTGGTCTTGGTTTTGTCCTTACGCAGAATGGGAAATTCATATATTATGCTTTCATACAGCTTAAGGTCTATGAGAAGAATTACCCGACTCATGACCTCGAGTTGGCAGCCATAGTCTTTGCTCTTAAGTTAGGCACTACTTGTATGGTGTCCATGTGGATGTTTTTGGTGGCCAAAAAATCCTCCAATATATGTTTGACCAGAGGAATCTAAATCTTTGTCAGAGAAGATGGTTGGAATTACTTAAAGATTATGAATGAGTGTTCTCTACCACCATAGTAAGGCAAATATAGTGGTTGATGCTCTTAGTATAGTTTTAATGAGAAAGAGAGAAGTTGCTAGACATGACCACAGGCTTGCACACTTGGGTGTTAGAATGGTTGAAGTTAATAATGGTGGTCTTTTGGTTCTGAATGCATCTAATTCTTCTTTACTAGTTGAAGTGAAAGAAAAACTAGATAGAGATCTGGTGTTGCATAAGTTTAAGGATGGGGTCGGTAGGCATAAAGTGAATGTTTTGTCCAAATGGGGAGATAGTGTGCTAAGACCGGAAGGTTGGTTATGTGTACCTGATGTTGATGGGTTATACAAGATCATGTCTGAGGTCCACAGCTCTAAGTATTCCATTCATCCAGTATTATGTTTGAGGCCCATAGTTCTAAGTATTCCATTCTTCCTGGTGTCATTAAGATGTAAAGAGATTTAAGGGAAGTTTACTAGTGGTATAAAATGAAAAGGGACATAGCCGAGTATGTGGCTAAGCATTTGAATTGCCAATAGGTGAAGGCTGAACATCATAAACTAGGAGATGAAACGTAGAGCTTTGATATTCCTACTTGAATATGGAGGTTATTAATATGAATTTTGTTACTGGGTTGCCTCGTACTAAGAAGCAGAAAGATTCAATTTGGTTAATTATGGATAGGTTAACCAAGTCAGCTTATCTATCTGTTCACACTAAGTTTATGGTAGATATACCTTCAGGAGATTCTTTGCACGTATGGTGTGCCCTTGACCATCAATTCGGATAGGGATACTCAGTTTACCTCTAATTTCTGGAGGTCTTTCTAGAAAGGGTTGGTTTGTAGGTTCATCTCGGCACTATTTTCCATCCACAGAAAGATGGTCAAGTTGAGTGGACCATCTGTACTTTGGAGGATATGCTAAGATCTTGTGCACTTGATTTCAAGGGTAGTTGAGATGACCACCTACCTTTGGTTGAGTTTATGTACAATAATAGTTATCACTCCAGTATCCTGATATTTTGATTTAAGGCCTTATATGGGAGGAGGTGTAGATATTCCGTTAGCTGGTTTGAGATTGGTGATGTACCTTTGATTGGTCCAAACTATATGTTTAAGTCTATTCAAAAATTTCAACTAATTCGAAATAGATTGAAAACACCTTTGGTTGAGTTTATGTACAATAATAGTTATCACTCCAGTATCCTGATAGTTTGATTTAAGGCCTTGTATGGGAGGAGGTGTAGATCTTCCGTTGGCTGGTTTGAGATTGGTGATGTACCTTTGATTGGTCCAAACTATATGTTTAAGGCTATTCAAAAATTTCAACTGATTTGAAATAGATTGAAAACAGCTCAAAGTAGACAAAAGTAATATGTTGATGTTCGAATAAGAGATTTG
>JBDJHY010221930.1:0-11191 GCA_039654485.1 Withania somnifera | reverse complement strand
TTTTTATCAATTCATACATATTCTTCATTTCTGGATTTTTACTTCTATAAATCTATCAAAACTTCAATTGCTGCCGCTACTCACTATTGTAAGTATTGTTTTCTCTAGAGATCAAGATACGGGTTTAGCCGGAATATTTTATCCAAACACTATATTTATTTTAAGAAATTTATTCAATAAATATAAGTTATAATTAATTTAGAACTCATTAACTTAAAAAGATTAAAATCCTAAATTTTACAATTAAGCTAAAACTCAATAATTTTAAAAAATTTAGAATTCTAAACTCATAAATTTTAAATTCGAGGTAGCAAATTTCTGTTTTTATTCCTGTTGTTATATAGAGCCGAATGAAAATGAATCTCAAACTCATAAATTATTCCTCTAGAACCTAAGATGAAAAAAACACAAATTTACCTATTAAGGGCATGATGAAAAATGACATGTCCTATATATTTTCATCAAGGAGAAATTAATTCTTAGTTATGTTCGAGAAAAGTATGAAAGCCAATTGTTGCCAGCTACATCTTAATTTATTTTTGTCTAACGTTAGGTAATCAATTATGAATAATTTTGGACTCCAATCATGTAGCCTCATTACTTTTTTTTTTATTATTATTTTTTTAATTATTTTTTTTGGTGTCCTTGAGGTGCCTCAACGGGTCCGTAGTCCCCCTTTAACACTCAGTGCCCAGGCACAACCCAGGTAACCCCACAATACCGAGGATGACCCTATAATCAGCAACAATTCTTGCTACTGCCAGGTATCGATCTCACGCCAAGCGTAAGACACACTGCAAGAGGTGGAGCCGGTGACCGTTGGGCTAAGCCTCATGGACCATGTAGCCTCATTACTGGCTTCACATTTGTTGGCTGACACATATTCAGCCCCCAATTTCTGTTGCATTTCATAAAGTATATGCATCAATAGAAGTCTAACACATTTATTGTTAATTATATATTACGTATGAATTAATTAACAACCTTACATGAGGATAGATCGATAATATAACTAGCTAGTTAAACGTACGTGTGTAAACAAGATAAATATTTTATTATACTGTCAGTATATATGTAGTTTGAATTCAAAAGAAAAAAAACGTCTACTAGGTGTATAATTCGAGCATTGCAAAATCAAAATCAATGATTAGGTGAAACTTTGCTTTCACACTAGACTTTTGTTCTTTAAACAGCAAGCAAGTGTAAAGCAACGTATGTCTCTAAGTACACATTATATACTTCTATTATTGTTATGTTTGAAACACACAAGTATTGGTACGTAATTTGGGTTGAAAATTTGATGATTAATATTGACAAATATTTTGTTTGTGCTAGTTCACCTAAGTCAATTTTACTAATTAATCGCTGGCGTTGTTGTCTTGTAGTGTAGCGAGGAGCCTAGGATTGATTGAACAATAGAAGAAAGGTGCTAAAAAAAGGAATCTGTTGGGGGTCAAATGAAGCTTCGTAGATGTTCATACTTAGCAACACTAACCAATACTTAATAGTTCAGAAAACAATATGCCTCTTGAAATTTAAAAAGAAGCAGCAGATGGTATAGTTGAATGATTTTGGTTTGTTGGAGGGAAGTGTATATATGCAGTTGATTCATGTGGCTTTTGTCAGCTTATGTAATATGTAGTCCCACACTTGCCCCTGTTTCCTGCCCACTGCTATATATGTTTGCCTTGTATTTATTTCATTCTATTAGTTTTGCTTTGGACTCTTCAATGTTTTCATGCTTTTGCGGGACATCATATCCCACCATAATTTTGAATAGTAATATGATGATGTGATAGTGAGCCTAGAGGAAGATTAAAATTATTTTTGCTTACTAAATTTTTGATAGATTATTTATATATATATATAATGAACAGTTTTTCTTTTTTCAAAAAAGAGAATGAGAAATTTTGAGTAAAAACTACTTGGTTCTGTAGTAGTTACTGTTGGCCACCACCCACTAATGATAATAGGGGTATTTATGGTTTGATTTGGGTCGATTATTGGTCAAAATTATAACTAAACTAAATTAATCGGTTCTAAAATTATTAAAATCAATCCAAACCAACTAACATTAATATTTATCGATTTGATTGTTACTGGTTTCGGTTCGATTTGGTCGGTTTATAAACTATATCCGAAAATAAAAGTAATGATTCATTCAAAAAGTTTTTTTTTTTTTTAAAAGACAACAATCCATTGCATCAAGGACAAGAAAAAACAACATCATCATTGTTGTATCTAAAATTGATTTCCTTCTAACATATAATAGATTATATTTACCACATTCTTTCTAGTGATTCCTTCAAATTTGAGGATCTAAATCAACCGCGTTACTTGACTCCGATATCTTCTTTTCTCCACATACAATTATAACTCCATTCTTTTTGCTTACTCTAAAGAAGCAATAAATGCCTATCATTCCCCAGCCCCAGCACCAACAAACTTGGGGCTTCTAAGTAGAAGTTTACTTTCAAAATATAATTTGGCAAATCTCCCTAAGTCTTGGATAATTAGAGAGATGACCACTTTATGACATCTTCAATTTTGACTTTCACTCTCTACAAATCTATCACACAAGTTTTAAATAATATATTAGCCCCCACCCCCAAGTCATTCTTAATGTTTTATAAAATACAATTTAGTCCGTATTCAAAAATATAAATATCATATTTATTTATTAAAAAAAAACACAAAAATTTCATATTAAGATGAAGAAAGCTCCTATTTTGCCTCATTTTTCAGCATTTTTTTATTGTTTTTCAATGATTTTTTTGGGTATCAAGTTATAAAAACTCCATTATTGTAGTTTTTAACTCCCTCATCGTTTTTCGCTCGTTTTACTGTCTATTATTTTCACATTATAGTTTTTATATCACTCTAATATTTTTGAAAAATATTCTAACTCCATTGCATACATTCCAACACTGTAGATGTACTCTAAAGTCATAATATGTTTTATTTTTCTAGTGGTCAACGTTAAAATTGTCATTTCTCATCTGAAAAGCTTCATACGACGATCTCGTCAGTGTTTATAGACCAAAAATAGACCAAGGCACTAGTATTGCATCGACCTATACTAGATCTACACTACGATTTATTAATCGATCGTTTAAGTCTTATATGACTATAGCAGAATATGTGATTGTTGGTGTTGAATTCATGTCTCCTGTGAGGAGATTACTAGTCGTTGGCACTGAAAAGGTGTGAGTAGAGAGGCAGTGCCAATTCCAGGTTCATACAATGCCATGATTTCAAGCATCATTGAGAGCGGGAAATTAACTAATTGCAATCCAATTAACCTAATAATTAGTTACATGATGGACGAGAGGAGAAAAATACATCCATAATTAATAAAGAATGATAGGCACGTGTCTTCATATATATTTAATGTTTCTCCTGATGGTTCTAGGCCTGTTTTGAGAATCAATGTTCTCGATATGTCTTGGAAAGAAGCCTCCACTTTAGCCCCACACCTGCCGCTACACCCACATGTCTATGAAGATTCATCAAAAGACCAGGCATAAGTGCTGATGAATTAATTTTGATAAGTGGAGCTGCCCATATTTCCCAAGCAAGAGCTTTAACGTAATGACCTTAAATACTGCTGAGTTTCTTAATTCAATGTTACAAATATGACTAAAACAAATAAATAAGAACAAGTGCTCCTTATCCCAAAGGCGTAGACATGAGAGAACAACTTGTAGCTTTGCTAAGAAGTAGGATGCTACTTGTATTTCATTTTTTTGCAAAGCTATTGTATTTTATAAAATATGTTGTCAATTCTGTTTCAGTCGACTTTACTTCAGTCTATACTGTGTATCATATTCATGTTATATTTTAAGCACGGTCTATTATATACCTTATAGTGTATATAATGGATAACTTATTCCGTTATCGATTATAAATTATGATCTTCATTTATTAAAACGTTAAGCCCAATAGATACTTCTTGGATAAAGATCATACCTAGAAAAAGCTGCAAAATATAGGTCCTAGACTTCCCTTGATTTCAAAAGTCAACCCCTCTCGATTCACCCGCCTACACGTGTCTATAAGTGATTGGATGCCTTTTACATGCACTTATTCCTTGATCTATTTAAACAACCTAGGTCTATTTTATACTAGCATCATCTTCTCAAAGAAGACACCATATCTATAATTTTAAAATTTTAAAAATAGTTAGAAAGAGAATTTATGGATTGACGCCAAGAAATCATATGCATAATAAGTTCACACAAGACATCCTCCACATGAGGGAAGATCTGGATTTTCTATTCCAGAACCTCATCGCTGACAAGTGGTGTCTGGATCGGGAGCTCCGACGAATGACCTATTTTCTATGGGCCATTGCGGAGAGGCTCTATCTTGAACCCAACCAGCTTACCAACCCCACCATACCCTAATTAAGTTTTTTTTTTTAATATTTTGTTGAGTTCATTATTGGAAGGCTTTCATTTTTTTGTTGATTTTTTGTGCCTATTATGTTATGTAATGCAATGAACTCTTTATATTAATTTAGAAGGCTTAAGTTTCACAAAATATTGTTGCTTATATTTTCAGTTGTGTTGTTATTTGAATTTTTTTTTTATATTTTGAAACACTGATCCATTGGAATACTGTTAAATATTTTCTAATATACCCTAATAGTAAATTATAGATATCAAACTGAATGACTTAAAAATGAAGTGAACTCAAAGTGACAACAACGATGTCAATTTCATAGACTAAGTTCGTAACCGAGAATAAACTATCTAAGAAGTTTCTACTTTATCAGTAGAATTTATAGCCAAACTAAAATTATCTCCTTCGCTTATGTTACTTCGCTCATTTTTATTGTACACGGTACTTAAAAAATCTTGAATAAGATGATCAATTTTACTAATTTGCCCATTAGTTACATTAATGGACATCACATTAATTACGAAAAAAATATGCATAAGACATATAAATTAAGTAATTAACGAACCTTTTGAAATTTGTAAGTTTGTTTAAAGTTTCAAAGATTATTTAGTTTAGAGGTAAAATGAAAAGTTTTAATTAATTTTATATTAATCTAGTAAAGGACCAAATAATTAAGAACATATATTTTTACTAAATTGGAGGAAGTACTAAAAATGAAAAGAAATTAAAGAAAAAATTATAATTGAAATTTATAAATCATAATTAATCTGCATTTTTTATGATAGACGCAAGTCCTAATCGAGAATTAACTATTTAAGAAGTTTTACTTTATCAGTAGAATCTATGACGAAAATAAAATATTACTAAAAAAATATTAAAAATGAATAAAAATTAAAGGGACAATTATAATTGAGATTTATAGGCCAGAATCAATCTGAATTTTCTATTGTTGATGAAATTTATAATCAAGAATCAAATACATAAGAAGTTTATACTTTACCAATAGAATTTATAATCAAGCTAAAATATTACTAAAAAAATTGCTAAAAATAAACAAAAATCAAAATGACTAGTTATAATTGAACATTTGACATGTGATAACTGAAATTCATAGACTACTATCAATTTATAATTTCAATAATACACGAATAACATAATGAAAAATAGATCACTTCATCAGTCTACAGTATACCAATAGAATATATAGCGAAGTTAAAATATTACTAAAAAAATAAGATAAGGAGAATTAACACATTTCAAGATTGTTGGAATGTCTTGAAACAATATTTGTTAGTCCACAACAGCTTTAGCCATGATCAAATGAGTATTAATACATGTAATGGTTCTAAAATACTAAAATATGATTAAAAAAGAATAAATAAAATAAAATAAAATAAAATAAAAATTCGACTATTGTAGCAACACCTAATTACATCATACAAGAGTCCATATTAATGTAATGGTTCTAAAACACTAAAATATGATTAAAAACGAATAAATAAAATAAATTAAAAAATCAATCATTGTAGCAACACCTAATTACATCATACAAGAGTCCATATTAATTGATAACATGATAGAATGAGTAGTAGGATAAGTGATTCTTAGTATAAGTAATGTTTGAGAACACGTAATGTTCTTCATTGTACAAGTTTGTTAAGAGGAAATGGTTCTTAATACCATTGGTCAATCATATATATGTTTGACCATGATCCCAATCATTTTAGACTCTCACTTGATGTAATTAAGATATTTTGAAATGTTTGAATGTGTTGATTTTATTTATTTTTATTTTTTAAATCATATTATTGATTGTCTATAAATTCAACCAGATTATTATAGACTTACGTATAAGTCTAGTATCAATATATAAATTTATTATCCAAGCTTATGTACATGTATTGATTCTATACCTATACGTAAGTATATAACATTTTAGAATATATAGACAAGCAATAATAAAATTAAAAAAATTAAATTAAATTAAATTAAAATAAATGGAATCAACACGTTTAAACAGTGCAAATCTTCTTAATTACAACATGGTGGAGTCCAACATAATTGAGATCATGGTCAAACATATATATGGTAGACCAATGATATTAAGAATCACTTTCTCAGAACAAACTTATACTATGAAAACATTACTAGTTTTCAAACATTATTTATACGAAGACTCATTCATCCTAATATCATTCAATCACGTTTCTAATTAATGTGGACTCTCGTATGATGAAATTAGGTGTTGCAACGATGGTTGAATTTTTATTTTTTATTATATTTATTTATTTTTTAATCATATTATAGTGTTTTAGGACCATTGCATGTACTAATACTCATTTGATCATAGCTTAAAGCTATTGTGGGCTCACAAATGTTGTTTTAAATTAGTCTAAAATTTTTTGAAATGTGTTAATTCTGCTTATCTTATTTATTTGTTCTTTTTTAGTCATATTTTAGCTTTGCTATATATTTTATTGATATATTATCGACTGATGTAACAATGAATTATCGCTTACATTTACAATATCATTTCTCATTTATTATGGTCTATAATTTTTAATTATTACTTGTCCCTTTAATTTATGGCTATTTCAGTCTATTTTTGTAATCATATTATAGCGTAAATATATATTTTATTGGTATTAGTTGATTATCGATTAGATATGTTGTCTTTCATAAATTATGGATTAGTGGTATGTGGAAAGGTGTAACATCCATGTAGTGGATTGCATCTATTTTCTCTTTGAACTATGAACGAAAAGACTATCAACTACATTAAACTTATATTTTATCTGCCTATACCTTTTATTTAACATCGATTATTTTTAGCATCGACTAACATTCGACCATCAACAATGATGTACGTCTAGAAAATTTACATAAATTACTAAAAAAAAATTATAATTATGAGCAAAGAAAACAATATAACAGCACAATATATTACGAAAGAGATTCATAAGAAATCTATAAAAATTCTTTATGAGATTTTTTTTTTTGCAAATTCATCCAAAACTATAAGTAAAACAATAAAATTTGTATGCGCTCCCCCCCATCCCCCCCCCCCCCAAAAAAAACCAAAGTTAAAGGTAAATAGTATCTCATTACACCATTTTAAATAAAAATTGACTATTATATTTTATTCATCACTGATTTGGTTACTTGGGACATTGATCATCTCAGCAATAATGTTCATCATAATTTTTTCAGTGTCTTTCTCAATTACTTCCTCCTTATTTTCTTCCTTTACTTTCTTTTTCTCTGCGTTATTTTTTTTCATCATTTTCTTTCTTTTCTTCCTCCTCATCCTTTTTCAGTCCTTCCTCATCTTTCTTTTTTGCTTCCTTATTTTTTTTGTCTTGTTTTTCAAAAAATGGTCATCAAGGATCAAGTCGTTAATTTCCTTCTCCTCGTTAAGAGATAGAGCTGCTTCAAGGATCAATATAGTGATGCCTTCTGAGTCTTGATTCACCTTCTTAACTTAATTAAATTTTTTCATAAGGGACTTCAAATCTATATGCTTTATAAAATATTCCTCAACATTGAGGTCAATCTGCCCTGAAGGTAAATCGACATTCATTGTATTTTTTGAACAAGATTAATAAAATAATACAAATTAGATAATTAAAATAACAAAAAAGTTATGTACTTTATCATGTTTTTGTTCTTTCTTCTTCTTGCTCTTCTTGTTCCTCCTGAATCTCTTTTTATTGATGAAGATAAGAATGTATTTCACTAATTGTTCAAGCAACAACACACGTTGACTTAAATCATGCAAAGATTTCTCATCCGATCTGTCCATTGAAGCTTTTTTCCTACTTGATTCTGCACGATGAGTATTGGACATTGAGACAGAATTACCACCTAAATTCTGATCATCGAACACAACACCTGGTGAGGTGAGGAAGGTCATGCCACTCAAATATATTGATGAAAGCATCCTTCACATCGTTCTCGTACGGCTAAAACTTTCGCATGTACCTCTGTTTCATTTCACATGCAGTGGGAATAATGTACAAGTGCACAATCTACAAGGAAGAAACTAGAGAATTTATTAACTGTTTAATCCTTAATATTATTGGTAGCTAATAGTATAAAATTATATACCCTTGTATTCCTTCAATGCTTAAACGGATCACCTTTAATGGGCTTATCAATTTTTAAGGTATGTCACCTAAGAAGCCTAGGAATGGGCAAAGGTACATCTTTAAATTTTTCAACTCCTCTTCCAATATGAGGAAATTTTTTTCATAGATCCACACCTATAATCGAGACAAGAACAAATAAATAAATCATAGTCAGTTTATAATATAATGTATAAACAATGATAGTCTATAATAAACTGATTGAGTAGTTGATGCTGTATACCATGAACGCCCAAGAAAAGTCGTAAAGAGCATAGGATGCATTATTCTTCTCCAAGTATGCTTCTTTTTTGCTTCTTGAAGTCTATATTATTCTTTAAGTAGTCCAGAGTCAACTTAAATGACTCTTTATCCTAAAGGTACTTTTGAAAGAACTTCAATGAATTGACCATTTTGAGCAGATTTGGATCCACGTTCTTTGATGCATCTCTTGCAAGCAACATGGAGTGCAAGAACCATACTAGAATGTACTTAAACTTGTCCTCTTTCTCCAATCTATACCCTCTGATCATTTGCAATATTTTTTTCCCTGAAGTTCTTTTATTTTTTGTAATCTTTTTATAGAAAGATAAACTTTTATCATAGACATTGCTCAATTTTGATTTATGGGGATAAAATGAACAATTCAACCCCGTGATCAGAGCAAGCTCTTTCAAGACAAAACAAACATGCATGTCATCCACACAGAACCACATCTCATGTAGTATTTTATCATCCGTCACGCTATCAAGAGAATATAATGGACCATCTGTCCATTAAACTTGAGGAATTTCGTGTATTTCATAAATTTCTAAAGCATGACTTCTTAAAACTTCTCTTAAGCTTTTGAGCTTTCAAAATTTTCTTGAACTCATTGTATAATACCAACATAGATCTAACTGATATTTTTATCGGAAAAGATCCATAAACATCTAGTCGTGTGGCGAGGTCGTAATTTTTACCAGAAATGTGCTTTTACAATGTGAAAACGACAAGGCATCATCATTTTCATCAACATCTCTTCCTCTATCCTCAGAATCATTTCTCCCACTGTCCTAAGAAGCAATCCTCTCTCTACTCTGGGAGAGATCTCTCCCACTATTTTGGAAAACATTTCTCCCGCTGCTCTGATCATCACTAATATCGTAAACTTGTTTATCATTACCATTTACAAACTCCGACTCATAGGCTATAATTTTTTTTTCGAACTTATTAATTTTTTTCACCTTTTTTTTTACTACCACCAATAGTAGTGCTCACATTTTCTTCTCTACTTTTAGCCATGTTTTATGATCAATTGATACTAATTGACCAGAAAGTCTATTAATAGAGTTTCAGGATCGAAGTAATAGAAACAGAGAAATGTTGATTTCAAACTCATCGATGAACAATAAATCAAAAATAGATATCAAATAAAATTTCGAACAATTATAACTAGGAAAACTTGAATTTTTTTCATGCAAAAGAATTGATGAAAATCCATTTTTTTAAAAAAATTCAAGTACAAGAATAACAAAAATACAACAAAAAATTGAATTTAGAAAATTACAACTAAATAACTCTAATTTTGTATGTATCAATGCCCTAATTTGTAAAAAAAAAAATCTAATTTTTTTTTCAATGAGGACTCAACTCACTCAATGAAGAACACACAAAAATAACATCAATATGGATGTTAAAATGGTCGAAAAATCGAAGGAACTTACCTGACGGCGAAGACGAAAGACAATGAAAGCTTGGGAAAAGGAGAAAATGAAAATGGAGTTTCCAAAGAAAAACTATGGTGAAAAGCGAGTTAGCGGGGATTGGGGTATATTTTAGAAAAAAGAATTGAGGTCTAAAATATATTTGAAAAGACTTTATGTGAACCAAAACTTTTTAAAATGTTCAAAAAGCCCCATGCCTCACACTCTTTTTCACTTTTAATTTACAAACCCTAAAAGTTAAATCAAGAAGAAAAGTGTGGGGCATGGAGCTTTTTGAACATTAATTTACAAACCCTAAAAGTTAAATCAAGAAGAAAAAAATGGGCATCCATCTAAATAAGTTTTTAGGGTAGATATAAGACCAATTCCTCTCAACAAACTTATATATAGACAATTTTTAAAATTTTCATTGGTAGGTATAATTTAATTAAATTTTCTGTTTTTAGATTGAGGTTGATTAAACTTATTATCAACAGTTCGGTCCTTAGAAATTGTATTAGTGTCAATCCTTCATTAAAATTTCAATAATAGAAAGATAGCCTACAAGAAATTTGAGTTTTAGCGGCAACTAAAGTCACCACAAATTAATATTAGTGGCGACAATGAGACCGTAGCAAGTACTTTCATAGCTAAAAAAAATTTGTGGCGACACTGGCATGTCACCATTAAAAGTGGCATTTGTGGCGACATTCATCGCCACGAAAAGTGAATAACGATGCCACAGATAATGGTTCCACAAAGTAAATATTGCATACAGTCTCCACTATAATTAATTTTTGGTGGCGCCTAGTGATAAGTCACGGAAAACCTTACCAAGATGCAAACTTGAGAAATGCTCCGTCTAGTGTGTATAGACCACGATCGATACCTGCAAAACAAGGCCCAGGGTGGTCCCCGGGGTAGCTCTCCGATGCTTAAGTTAGTATCAAGACAATCAGAGAGTTCCAAGAATATATT
>JBDJHY010221908.1:0-11192 GCA_039654485.1 Withania somnifera | reverse complement strand
GAGTTATGCTTAAGTTTTCATGATTTGAACCTATTTAATATTCAGTCTTAGAAATTTTATTTGGTTTTACAATGATTAAACCTTCTTTAGTATTAACCCGAACATGTGTTTAAAAGTCCATGATTTACAGAATCAGAACAATATAACATGACTATTCAACTAAATTTTTAATCAAATATATTATTTTGTAAATAGTCCATGCTCAATTTTATGATCTCTAAGATGCTCAGATATTCCCCCACTTACCATGAACGATATTAGTTAGTTATGGGCAACTAGTGTTTCTAATTTTGAGAGTAGTATTTAGAACCAAGATGATCCAATTTCAGATAATTTCAATTCCAAAACTACGTTGCCATCATAGGATATTAGTCTATAAGGCTTAGTTTAGTGGATCCACACAGTCAGGTTTTATACCTTTAGTCAGGTATAGTGAACTCTCCCACTAGGGTTGTACGTTAGACTCCTTGTTTCTCACATGTTTTATGTTGGTTAAGAGAATCTCCCATAATGTTCAGCTTAAGCAAATTAAACAGTATATAAATTTGTTGATTTACCAGCTTTACCTTAAAGAAATAAATTCACTAGTTAATTTGTATAGAATGTAAATACAAGGAACTCAAATATCCATATAGAGTCATTATAAAGTAAAGAAACTATTAAATAAATTATATGAGGAAATCTACAACAATTGATGAACGAACAATCAGCCACCTCTAAATCCTCAGAATCTTCCGAGACTAAAGGTAGAAGGAGAATCACTAGGTTCGGGTCTCAATGCCTGCACAAAAGTACAGAAATTAAAGAGTGAGTACAAGAATAATGGTACTCAGAAGTGTCCTTCGCTGACTAACTATAAAGAGAAACAAAATCCCCTAATCTCCGATCCGATCCTCCAAAATAATACAACTTTCAACATATATATTCAGCAACTTAGTAATAGTTTATACAGACACAACAAGAATAATCAACTACCAAACTCTACCAATCATTAATGGAAGTAAAGTTTCATGAAACTCAAGTTCAGCAACAACCAAAATCATCAACAAAGCTCTCAAGCCCAAAAGTAACTCACAATAGATGGCATTTTCAAATTTGTCGATGGTATACAATATCAGTCATTCCATTCAGGTGTCCATTCAGGGCCTCGGCTATGTCATTTCAATAATATATGAACCCAATTAAAGCCTCAATTATGACTCATTCACAATATAATGTTTTTTCACAATACAGACACTCGGTCGGAGCCTTGGTTGTGTCTTTAGATAATCTCAATCAAGTTACAAAAGTCAACCAGCAATCAATATCAATAATTATAATAAACTCATCAAGATATAGTTCAAGATTCATGATCTAGTATTACCAAGTGAATAATCACCACATATCCACCATAGAAAATATCACAAGAATTCAATTTAGTAATATAAACCTCCAATGGGCAATTTTATCAAGAATATGCTTTCTATTTAAATTTAGCCTCCCGGAATCAATATTTTTGATTTCAAGGTTGTCATTTATTTATCGTGGGAATTTTCATTAACAAGTATATAATTAGATCTTAATTCTTATTCAAGTCATCATTTCATTTATAAGATCCAAGTCAAAGATTAACAACACAAGTCAAGTACACATATGTTTTCATAATTTCATCAAGTATTCCCCTTAACTCACTTGTTTATTTTTAGACCCAACATGATAGATAACATAAATCCCAAAACATTCATATCACCCCAAACCACAAGATAATTAGAAAAAAATTATTAACAATTTATTCAAACTCATATAAACCTCAACTTTCCTTATAAATTGAAGATCCAAGATACTCTTGTGTTTTTCCCTTCCGAATAGCCTCCAACCATGCACAATCTAGTGACCTAAACAAGAATTATAAGAAAATACACACTAATCAACACCCAAAACCAATTCATTAAGGCTTAAGCAAAATCAACCACGGACCCATGGGGTCAAGATAGAAACTTCATTATAAAATAGTGTTACCCATCACTATGGGATGTTAAATATTAAGTTTCATTGAAAACCCATTCCATTTCATAGCAAAAATCCCAAGTTTTCCATTATATTTGAGTTCATCACTTAGTTCACTATTTTGGGATTTAAAACCATGAAATTTCCCTAAAATATCATGTTAAAGTAGCTCAAAAATCAATAAAAATAGGGTTAGGAACTTACCCAATTGATTAGCCTCGAAATCTTTGCTCAACTATGTTTAAAAAAGGGTTTTGAGTTGTGGTTTTGCATTAAAATGAAGAACACTTCGTGAGAATTCTGCTTTAACAGTTCCCAGGTGAAATGCTTAGCCCTTCATCGCGTTCATGGAGACCTCACTGCATTTCCAAAGGTCAATGGGAAATAATTCATCGCGATCGCGAGATACATGTCACGATCACGGAGGGTCAATCAACATAGGAAACACGAACGCGGTCAACCCTTCTCGATCATGATGCCTAGACAACTAACTCTCCATGAATATGGCCCTAGGATCGCCAATGGGGGTTCATCACAGGGCCATAACAGCAACAGTAAACAACAGTCAAAATGCAAGGCTACACGACTCTAAATGGACCCTTGGGATTCGTTCGAAATCCCATGAGGAAAAATATATATGAAAATATATGACATTCAGTGTTCTAGACCTAAGACACCATAACATCATATGTACGAGTTCTCCTTGAACCTAAACTCATTAAGGGCCCACTTTATAACTACAATACTAAAAAGACCAACATACCCCCAGGGATTACAAAAATATAAAAGACCTCATTCTAGAAAAAATTTCACCTCCCAAATCCAACAAAATCATTAGATTTTTAATCTTGGCACTCTAAGATCGAATGTTGACCCAAGTTAACTATTTCTCGTATAAACTCAACTTTAGCCCGTCTAAATGCTCAAACTCACCATGAAAAGTCTAAAATAGGAAACAAAGGTGTAATTAGAACAAACTCAACATTCTAGAACTAATGAAACTAATAGATTTCTGATATGAGATCTAGAACTCCATATCACCCCTATAGTTCCTCATTTGGAACAAAAAGGCTCGAAAACTCAAAATTCTCATATTTTTAATCAAAACTCATGCCGCAACTGAAAAAACCATGGAACCACACTTAGTTTGATATAATGGAACTACGGGAGGAGAAAACTATCATAAAACCCAGAAAATGGAAAAATGACCTTTAGAGTCAGTACAACATCTGCCACTAAAACCATGTTCATCCTCAAACATAAGAAAGATGAAGTACATGAATGGTCAAATAGATGAGGATACTGGATACGCATATCAAACGTAGTCTCTCAAGTAGCTTTCTTGATCGATCGGTGTCCCCATTGTACCTTTACAATAGGTATCTCTTTGGTTCAAAGCTTCTGAGCCTGTCTATTAAGTATAGCAACTGGATCCTCTTCAAATGATAAGTTTGAGCCCAAACTCAAGGCATCCCACTGAAGCACGTGAGACTCATCGGTCATATACCTCTGAATCATAGAGACATGAAACATTAGATGCACTATGGACAAACAAGATGGCAAAGCTAACTTGTAAGTCTCATCTCCCTTCTGCTATAACTTTAGAGCATTGTATCTCACCTTCATTGGGATAAAATGCACGTACATAGTCAATCGATTAAAAATGACCCAAATGGAATCATAACCATCCGAAGTAGTAGGCAATCCTACAATCAAATCCATGGATACACTCTCCCACTTCCACTAGGGTATAGGCATCCTTTGAGTCATATATCTCAGCCTATAGTTCTTAATCTTCATATACTGGAAGTTTAAGCACCAAACAACAAAGTGTATGATACCCTTCCTCATACAACACTACCAATACTGCTGACTCAGGTAGGATAATCTTCATTCCCCCTGGATTAATGGAATATCTAGAACTTTAGTCCTCCTCTAAGATTAATCTAATAAAACCCCCATACTTAAGGACTTAAATCCTTCCCTTAATCCACAAAATACCCTTAGAATCCAACTTGGTCATCTTGGCATCACCTCGCAGTACCTTATCATGAATGATCCTCAACTTACCATCATTAAAGAGTCTCTCGGGAGATGCATAGCATTGTATACCCCAACCTCTAGGCTGAACTAGAGCTCAACCCTGACCTATCCCATCCTTTAGTGCACCCCTACGATTCTATACACCTCTCCTTTTCTATCCACCTCCACTACCTCTACCCTGAGGTGCCGGTTCTCTAGACGAAGCATATAAGGCATGAGAAGCCTGCTGAAACTTAATCTTCATACACTAGGGACAGAACATTTGCCTATGTTCAAGCTCACCACAAGTAAAGCAAGTACCCGAGCTGTAGACTGATATGATGAACTAGGGAATCCCAAATGGCCAACTCAATTTGAACCCCTTTCATAAGACTCAAAAAGACTCGGTACTGGACTTGTTGCACTCTAAATTGCCTGACTAGCACTCAAAGTTTGTATAGATTCCTGAAATGGTACCCGCTAGTGAAAGTGATAATTGTACTGAAGAGAATCCCTACCTCTAGAAGAGGCACCAGAAAACTAAACATAAGGACGAGGTCTATCTCCCCTTCTATCACTAGTCTGAACTTTACACATCTGCTCAAACCCTCTCGCTGCCTCAATCACATTGTGCAATGTAGCCCCTGGAATCTGTGAAGTGGTAAATAAAAAAGTCTGAATAGAAGTGCTCAACCCCCTCATGAATCTGGATATCTTCTCCTACTCGTATGCTAAGTTGGCCAAAGCATGTTTGTATAGCTTATAGAAGCGAGTTACATACTCATCTACCATTATACCCTCTTATATCAGCTCATCAAACTACCTGTGCAACCTATCCCTCACACTATGGGACACATACCTATCCACAAATTCTTGACCAAACATCTCCCAGGTCATGAGAGGTGACCTAGATGGTCTAGAGTTGATATAAGATCGCCACTACTATCGGTCTGGCCCTCGAAGCTGCAAAATCATATAATCCAACCCATGTGTCTGTTCTAACATAACACTCTATAGCAACTCATAGAAAGTAATAAGAAACTCAAATGGTTCCTCACTCTACCTACCCTGAAACTGAGGTGGGTTCATTTTTCTAAACTTCTCGTACAGGCATTGCTGCTCATCCGATATCTCAGCAGTGATTATAGTTGTAAATTTGACCCCTAGTATTTGAATATCATGAACCCCGTGTGCTATAGGTGACTACTCCACCTGAATTTGAATTATGGGTGGCTGGCTCGCTAAAACATAAATCTCAGACAGCTGGACTACTAGCACTGGAACCACTGGTGGGTGGACGGCCGGTTCATGAATCACTAGAATGTCTATTTGCTCTAAGGTCTCCACCCCTGCTCTGGTCTGAGATGGCATATCGCCCTGTGCTATGTTTTCCAGACCCTAAGAACTCTCAACAAGGTATCCTGTAATTGAAAGGTTGAAACATACTCTGGAGGTACCTTCTCCTCAGCCCTATCCATCTTTGGCTCAGGTGAAATTTTCTTGGATTGACCACTAGTTAGGGCTTCCCCTCTAGCTCTACCTCAGGCTCTACCCTGGCCCCTAACTCTGCCCATGCCCCTATCAGCTAGATCAAGTATTTCCTAGGGCTCCTTAACTCTGTCAGTAGTGGCTCTAGTCCTGACCATCTGTCGAACAAAACACGCAAGGCTCATTACACGTGAATCAACCATTTTAGGTAGAAGTTAAAGAATAAAGAGATGTTTTCTAGAGTTTGTATTCTATCGAGGATAAGTAATGAATGTCTCCGTACCGATCCATAAGACTCTAATAAACTTGGCTTCTGAATAGGGGTACCTATGACCTAGGGATATGATACCAACTTATCATGCCCTAAAAATGGATGTGATGGTACCTGCCTTCTCAATCCTGATAGGTTAGTAGAATGACAATAAATTAAGTAAAAACAAAATTTAAACTAATAAAACATCTAAGTGTGAAAGTCATAACGATAGTATCGATGTATAAGTATGCCCCATAGACAGGTATAACCATTCACAAGTCTCTATAGAATAAATACAAGGAATTAATATACCCATATAGACTCATTACATATTAAAGACATTATAAAATAAACTAGATGAAAAAATCTACGGCAACTGACAAAAGAATGATTAGCTGCCTCTAAATCCTAGGAATCTACCTTGACTAAAGGAAGAAGAGAGAATCACTAGATTCAGGGCTCGACACTTGCACAAAAGTATAGAAAAACAATGAGTGAGTACAAGAAAAATGTTACTCAGAAGTTTCCTCGACGGCTAACTATAAAGAGAAACAAAATCAACTAATCTCTAATCCGATCCTCCAAAATACTATAACCTGCAACATATATATTCAGTAGCCCAATAACAGTTTATATAGATGCAACAAGAATAACGAAATACCTGCCTCTACTAATTATGCAATGGAAGTAAAGTTTCATGAAAGTCAAGTTCCGTAACAACCAAAATCATCAACAAAGATATCAACACCAAAATTAACTCAGAATAGATGGAATTTTCCAATTCACTGATAGTATCCAATATCAATCATTCCATTTAGGTATTCGATCAAGGCCTTAGCAATACCTTTCAACTATATAAACACCTTGTCAGGGCCTTGGTTGTATCATTTAAATAACATAGGAACCCGATCTGAGACTCACCTATGCCTCATTCACAATATTATATTTTTCTCACAATGCAGACACCAGGTCATAGCCTCGGCCGTGTGTTTATAATAATCTCAATCAAGGCACAAAATCCAACCAATAATCGATATCAACAAGTATAATAATCTCATCAAGACATAGTTCAAGATTTATGATCTAGTATCACCAAGTGAGTAGTCACCACATATCTTATATAGAAAATATCACAAGTTGATATTTCAATTTAGTAACATAAACCTCCCATTGACAATTTCTATCAAGAATAGCCTCTATATTTCAATTTTACCTCCCGGGCATCATTGTTTTCGATTTCAAAGTTTTTATTTATTTATCGTGGGAATTTTCATTAATAAGTATATAATTAGATCTCAATTCTTATTCAAATCATCATTTCCATTTATAAGATCAAAGTTAGACGATTCACAACACAAGTCAAGTATCATATGTTTCCAAAATTTCATCAAGTATTCCACTGAATCTCACTTGTTCATTTTTAGACTGGCATGATAGATAATATAAATCTGAAACACCCATATCAGCCCAAATCATAAGACAACTAGCAAGCAATTGTTAACATTTTATAGAAAGTCATATAAACCTCAACTTACCTTATAAATCAAGCATCCAATCTAAACGTGTGTTTTCTCCTTTCAAATAGCCTCCAACCGTGCACAATCTAGTGATCTAAACAAGAGCTACAAGAAAATACACACTATTAACACTCAAAATCAAATAATCAAGGCTTAAGAAAAACTTCCTCCAGACCCATGGGGTCAATATCGAAACTTAATCGTAAAATAGTGTTTCTATCATTATGAGATGTTAAATATTAAGTTTTACCACAAACTCATCCATTTCATAGCAAAAAACCCATGTTTTTCATCATTCTTGAGTTCAGCACTTAGTTCACTATTTTGGGATTTAAAACCATAAGATTTTTATGAAAAATCATGTTAAAGTAGCTCAATTATCAAGGGAAATAGGTCTAGGAACTTACCCAATTGATTAGTCTAAAAAACCTTACTCTACTATGTCAAAATAAGGGTTTTGACCTGTGTTTTTTTCATGAAAACGAAGAACACTTCGTGAAAATTCTATTTGAAAAGTTCTCACATGCACTACTAGCCTTTCATCGTGTTCGTGGAGACCCCACCGCATTCGCCAAGGTCAAGGGGAAATAATTCCTCGCGATCGTGGGATAAATGTTGCGATCGCAGAGGTTCAATGATCATAGGCATCGCAAACGCGGTTTACCCTTCACTATCACAATGCTTGGCCAGCTAACTCTCCATGAATGCAGCTCTAGGATCGCAAATGCGGAGGTCATCTGGGGGCCTTAACAACAACAAACAGCAGTAAAAAGGTAAGGAACACGACTTTGAATAGACTATCGGGATTTGTTCGTCCATGACGACAAACAATATATTCAATCATACTATTTTTGACAATTCAGACTCAACGGAACAATCAAATAAAGCGTTCATGGTCTCCTTGACACTATACTTATTAAGGACCACTTTTTAAATAAAACACCGAGAAGACCAAAATTACCCCCAGAGGTTATGAAAAATATAAAAGACCTCATTTTAGAATAAATTCCACCTCTCGAATCCAACAGAACCATCAAATTTTCGTTCCGGACACTCTAAGATTGAATATTGACCCAAGTCAATTATTTCTCTTATAAATTGAAATTTAGCTTGTAACTAGACCAAACTCGACTTGTAGAACTAATGGAACTAACGATTTTTGTATACGAGGTTCGAAACTCTATATGACCCCTATAGTTCCTTATTTTGAACAAAAAGGCTCCAAAACTCAAAATTCTCAAACTTTTATCAAAATTCATCCCGTGCCCGAACCAACCATGGAACCACACGTTTAATATAATGAAACTACTGGATGGTCAAAACAGTCAAAATATCCAGAAAATGTAAATCTTACCTTTAGTGTCATTAGACTAAGTTGGGGTTTCACATCTAAAGACAATATTTGAATCATTCATATGTGCATTCAGATTAAGACACGATAATCTTAAAAAAATAAATGAGACCTACATGTGTAAAGGAAACTCATCATCTTTACGAATATCTCTCTTTTTATTAAGATCATAAAATTGTTCCTGATAAAGCTTAATATTTTTTTCACCCGACAACGCTCTACATTACAACTATTTATGTGCAGATTCACACAATTTACTCACAAGTCAAAATAATAGATTCATTTTAACAGCTTCTCTTGTGGGGAATTTAAATTATAGGATATTACCAATGTGAAATGATTTGGGTTGTGTAACTTGGGGCTAGAAACCCTTCTTTCCAACTAAGTTTTCACATCAATTACTTTTCCTGAACCCTTCATCACTGCCCTCCTCCCGAGAGGAGGGGTGCTGGCCAGCCCTCCCTCCAACTTTTTCCCCTTTTCTTCTTGCTAAGAGCAAATTAAATAAACTGATGGATTTTTAAGGCAATTGTGATCTCAGAAGAATGAAGGTGACATACGATGATCACGTTGTAAAAGAACAAGAATGAAGTTCACAATTGCAATAACTATAGAGATATGAAATTATTAGGTCATGCTACGAAGGATTGGGAGAGAATAGCAGTGATAATGATGAAGATAGAGGAACTTGTCTATTTTTGTGAATCAATTCAACTTCATGCCAGGGTGTTTAACTATAGAAGTTATTCATATGGTAGGAGATTAATGAAACAGTATAGGGAGAGAAAAAATGATATTCACATAGTGCTTATTGATCTAAAGAAAAAGCTTATGATAAATTTTGAGTAAAATTTTGGAGGATAAAGACGTGACGTATATTAGAGAAATTTAAAATATGTTGTAAGTTAGACTTCTTAATGGTTCCTCTTTTCAATACACTGAATTCTTAGCACTAATTGGATCACTAAAAAAATAAAAACTTGCTTACCTCCTTGTGTCGGGGCGGGGAGGGGGGGGATGTCATGTGAGGGAAGATGTTGTCACATGATTTATTATTTTTCAAATACCATTTAATTACAGATGACTAAGAAGTTCAGCAAATCATTATAATATTTGCATGCATGCAGGGCCAAATTTAAAATAAACTCAATATTATCCCCATCACTGAGAAATAAATTAAAATACAATTACTATTATAAGTAAAGATTAATTAATAATAAGAAATTGAAAGAATATATTGGAGACTGCAATTCTCCAATAATTCTGGCCCATCCTTTGACTCTTATACTTTTTATTGTTCTTTTCTTTATACATAAAAAAACAATTATCAATGGGACATCCCAACAACACTTACCTGCTATTTCCTCTTAATTTAGTCCCTGTTTATTTTTAGCTTTATGCTTTGACCCCACTTGTCTCTTGTATTTTTGCTACCTCAAGTAAACATATGGCCTCCACACACACACACACTTCAAATTTCTTTTTTTTTTTTTTTTTTTTTTTTTTTCAAAAAAGTTTTAGACGATTTTTGAGGTTGGTTATCATCAACGCTAGGACAGGTTTTTGAGTCCGGAAAATGCTTACAAGAGTAGTTATAGATTGCTTATCAACAGAATCCTAAGACACTGGCGTAATTCAAACCCTCAACCTTTGTGTCCTAAAATCGTTCATTTATCAGCTGCTCCAACTCTTGTTGGTCACACTTTAATTTTCTACTCAAGTACCAGAAGCCACTTTAAACGTTTACTTCCATTAGATGTTTAGATTAATTTATTAATTTTTTAGTAGTTGATTAGAGTTATGTAGATATTAATTATATATGAATTAGTTGTGAGAAAATTTATATGATGAATTAGTTATGTAAAATTTAGTTATTCATATATTAATTATTTTAGCTTTTATCCACATGATTAATATATAAATTATTTTGTAATATATGCATGCATTAACTATGTAAATTTTAAATTATAAATCAAACATTATATTAATTTTATACATAAATAATTATCTCCTAAATCCTAACTAGCAATCAAATATAATATTATTTATTCAAAATTTAATATCTACATAATTCATCTTCAAATTAACTATCAAAACACTAATACATGTATGATATGTGTCTTTACATGTACTATTTTCGTGAAAAGTTCTACCATATTACAGAGGACGTGTGTGTGAGAGAGAGCGATTAACAAATCAGCTTTCATGATTCCGAAAATTCAAGAGCACTTTCATTAGTAGGTAATTTATTTTATTTTAAAGATCATAAAGTTTATATTTTAAGAAGTCTTACTTGTAGATATTTTTAAATGATCTGGCCATTTAAACATTATATATCCTGAAAATGTTATATTTAAGCTCAAATAATTATTATTGTTCTCCTGAAAAAAAAAACTAGTACTAACTGTTATAAAATAAAATACAATACAAAATCAAAAATTTTAAAAGTGGAAAGTTTCTATATATAAAAAGTTGCTATTTATGGAAATACACTAAATTGGGAAATACTCTCAAAATGGAAGGAAAATTCCACTCAAAATTTCAGCCCATTCTTACCTTTATATAGCCACCATGT